>JANSTX010015698.1:5531-17305 GCA_027564355.1 Penthetria funebris
TAAGACAAAAAAAAATTATACTAGTATGTACTTATCATATTTGTAAAAAATAAATTAAATATTGGCATTGGATGCATCTTTAAGTCCTATTCCAGTAAGTTATTCATTAACATTTTTGCATGGCTCATCATCATCGATGATAGTCGGTCACTCCATTCGTCAGCATGAATGGCTGCTCGTAAGTTACTATTCTGATAATATATCCATTAACTCTTACCCCTAAAATATATTTCCTAATGTATTCTCACTGGTGCTTCATGAAATGCTCCAAGAACGCGAAGAATATCCTCATCGGAACATTTCAGGAAACCAGTACGAATTCGTCATACTTGTTGACCTGACAGATGCGATGCTAAACAAACAATTAGTATAATAATTGAAAATTAAAGAGCGAAAGCAGTATACATGAAATTAATAGATTTTGAGGAGGGCCATTTAAAGATTAGGATCTCAAACTGTGCCTGAACTAAATTTCAATGTTATCAAAGATATATATATTAATGCAACATCAAGGTCATTATATGTTAACGTTGGTGTGGATCAGGGTTCTGCATTAAACTCTATCACTGTTATACAAAATCTTTCTGACGTAACGCAGTGTCCTCGAATATGGACTATGTTATATGTAGATGCCATAGTTATAATAAATGGCATCCAAATTGAACTGGAAAAAATCAACTTTTAAAATTTGGTATTGGAGGTCAATGGATTGCGTGTCAATCACACTAAAACAGAACATATGCACTTACCATTTTTAATTTAAGGATTCCTCTGCAAACCACAGTGGATTACAGATCAATCGTCGTGTTAATATACATAAAATAGTCACTTATACGTCGAATTTTGTCGGAGAAGCCACCAATTATGATGACAAGAGAGAGCATCGTCCCAAATATTTGCATCATACTCCATTAGAGGTCTTATATATGGTTTATATCATCATATCAACCTTCATACCGTACGGGACATTAGAAGCCACCATTGCAACTGTCATTGTTCACAATTACTAGACATCACTTGCAATCACTTTACATCGTACCACTGGTACGTGATGCGATGTTTTCTGTCACCTTCAAAGCTTCACAACCATACAATAGATAAACAATTTCTTTTAAAAATGCGCAACTTTAAATTTTTTGATCGCCAGACTCTATTCAGCATACCATTTGCCAAGCACATTATATCTGAAACTTTACATCTGTTTTATCATCACCATTAATTGTGAAAAAAACGTTCCAAATATTAAAATTCCTCTACTTCATCTATTTCTTCGCCATTGAGTATGTTTACATCTCGTAGAAATAACAATCTTCATCAGTCTCGTCTTCAAAATATTGATCTTTAGACCGACCTGTATATTTCAAGTCGTTCATCCTCATGTCCGACTCAGCTTATAATAGCTATAGCATTGCTTATCGTGTTCAGCAAGGAGATATAACGTCAGTCGCATATACTCAAATAACCGTTTTTCGGCAATTTAATTATCAACCCCTCTTTCTAGAATATTGAAATATCATAAGAAAATCAAACATCACTAATAATAGCATCCAATATTATTAATAGCAACTAAGATCTCATATTATTACTGAACTATAATCGTATATTACTGCGGTGTCTAGCATATTGATACAAGTACCAGTCCTAGAAATGGCAACAACTCAAAATATCATAGCGTGAATTAGTTATACATTATAATCTACCCAAAATATGCACTATCTCTATTAAAACATAGCATATCAAACGAAGAAATAACCAGTTCATTAAAGTGTTTAACTTACCAGTATGTATCCGTAAATGGCGTGTCATATCAATTGGTTTCGCAAATTTTTTTGAACAAAATTGACATTGAAGTACACATTTTCCTTTTTTTAATGTAATTTCGTTGGATGCTTCTAATGGTGTTTGAACTACTGTTGTTGATGGATTTGATGGTGGTAATACTATTTTTAATGGTTCGGTTAATTGTAGTTGTAAAATCTCGGATAGTTTTTGAGATTTATTTTCAACGAGAATATTTCTATCGAATAATTTGATGTTACTCTGATTTGAGTCTATAAAATTCAATGCGTCTAATGGTCGATCATCACCTATGGAACTGATTGTATGTTGGGAATTATTTGAATTGATATTAACATTAGCACAATTGTCAGTTTCATCGTTCAACACAATAATAAATTCGTATGAAAATTTATTGCTGTTACTTGTATTATTATTTGGCAGTACACTATCATCAATTACTTCTATATTTTCTTGGTCAGTTGTTACTTGTTCTTCTATTTGTCCAGATTCTACTTCATTTGATTGTATTGTATTATTTTTAATATTTGCCAATAAATCACAAAATTTCTCGTCATTAGATGACGTCCTTAAATTATCACCATCATTAGTAATATTTAATGCCTTTTCTAGTATGGTAGATCTATGAATTTTAATATGATGTTTACAGGCACTTTTGGTCTTAAAATCTTTATGACAATATGGACATACAAAATTTCGAAAATCATTATGTATAACTTCATGTCGTGTTAAAGAGGTTTCTGAAAATTTAAAAAGCTATTTAGTTCCATTATAAATATATATATATTTACATATAGTTGCAAATTTCAACTGAATATAAACTATTACAATCAAATATAAGAGCTGGTTTAACAAACACTATACATTTTGAAAATAACATTAAACTACCTGGTGAGTGACAGACAGTTTAGAAGTAGCATAACATTCTATGCATTGCGAGACATCAAATTTGATAATGTCTCAATAATTAGTAATAAACACTAAACTGCCACAATGTATAAATATTGTTATACTAAGCATTTATACAAACAAATTCAACATATTTTATTCACTTGTTTTTCTTTATCACATTCTCATATTGCAACATATTAAATTAATTACTTATGCTGCATAATGTTGGCCTGAGAAAATTGAAATGTAAATGATCATCATTTTTATGGTAGGTTGAATTTGTTCCGAGCATAAATGCTTAGTAAGTTGTGGTTAGTTTTAGTTTTTTCTTTTGAGTGTTCAGTAAGTTGTGGTTTATTAATAAAATTGGTTAATTATTAGTTATTTGTACTCGTTTAAAATTAATAAAATAAAATTGGTTAATTAAATTAGAAATAAATAATGTTTAAGTTATTAAATACAGTCCACTAAAACATAGAATCATCAACTCCTGTTGCTGCTTAAAACACAGAATATCTCCAGATCACTCAACCTATCTTTAGTTCACGCGGTGTAACTCGATCACTATATATGTCGATAATGACGTGTTTGTCGACTGATTGAAAAAGCATCTCACCAACAAACCAGATAACTGGGTGCAACCAATTCAAATTTATAACTGGATACTATGATAGATCATATATTTTCCAGTTGGTAAATTTCAGTTATATTTATTTGAGTTTACATTTGATGTTACATGTATATAGAAACGGCAAGTTCTGAAGTGGGACGTAATGTAAAATTACACCGAAATTTAATTGTGCGATCATATGTAAAATCAACAGATCATGAATGCAAAAAACACACATGTTGTTTGTTTATGATATAGCACAGTTGTGTTTACAATTTTTCTATAAATATTATTGGTGCTACTACTAATTATAATGAACATTGAAACGTTGTATGACTAACGAGTATTAGACTACAGAAGAGGTATTTCATTGAATACAAAATTGCGTACTTCATGAAATAATATCTTAGCCAGGTGATTTGTGTTCATTCACCTTGCACCTTGATTAAATTAGAAAAATAGCAAAGTCATTTAATTAAATCAACTAAATAGGAAAATATCAAAAACAAACCTACTTGTATAAAATGCTGAATAACACTTAGAACACTTGAATTTTTTTGTTTCTGAATGAATCAATTGGTGTGTAGTAAGTGAACTTTTTCGAAGAAAAAGTCTTGAAAAAAATAAAGCGAAAATAGACATTTAATTGAAGTAATGAATGTATATGTAAATTATACATTAACCTTACTTTCCACAAATATCACATTTAAAATTCCGGACATTCAAATGACTATATACATGATCCTTTAGATGTGATTCAGCTTTAAATAATTCATCACAAAAGTCGCATTTGTATTGTGCATCATTTTTTTTACCTTCAATTTGATTTTGTGCAGATGTATTAATGATTACACCATCTCTCGACTTTACTAATGGTTCCTTCACCTCAATATTTTCAAGTATTTGATTCTTTTCCTTCAATTTATATTCTTTAGACTTATTATGTACTTTCATATGGACATCTAATGTACATTTTAATGCAAACTTACGACTACAATCTTTATATGTACATGCAAATGGTTTTTCACGGGTATGTACACGTAAATGTCGTATAAAATCTGCGGTACGTCGAAAACGTGACGTGCAATATATACAAATAACATATTTAATATTATTTATAATTTGTACTTTTACAGATCTATGTTTAATTGTACCGTCTACCAAACGTTCGGCTACAAATATTGATGATTTATTTATTACTGATGTTACTTTTGAATTCTGAAAATTGAAAAGAAAAACAATTAATTTGTATCAATGTGGAAATGATGTTGCATGATATATTCAATAATTCTACATAATGCGTTCATGTAATCTTGCAATTCAAATCATAATTTGAAATTTAATACATGAGAAGGAAATGCTTGATTTTGAGCAACCATCTCCAAACAATTTAGCAACTGGAAATTTTCCACTCACTGTTTTCAATACATACACATACGGCAAATTAGTTTTAGGGAACTAATGCAGTTCCATTTTATCTGATTAAGGACACGTTGGCAAAAAAATCAAATTTTATAGTTTGGTGACTATGGTAATTAATAGACTGATGGTATTTCACAACTGACACATCACTTAACTATACACTGCGAAATCGGAGACGAATATTCAACTATTTTGAAGACTATAAGCCACCAGATATCAACCTGGTGAAACTTTACTGAATAATAAATAAATCGAATTAGAAGAAACATATACAAACAAATGGTAAAACGACAAAAACAAATAGATTTAAATTACGTGAAGAAAATGAATATCATTGTTGAGAATTAGTTATGAAAGAAAGGAATTAATTGGTGAGGATAAGTGGAATCTAATAATGAGGAGGAAAAACATCAAAAGCACAACTAACAACAGTAATACGATGGACCAACAGAATCTTCCGACACAATATGCTTAGTTGGACAAAGAGGTACCAGTGCACGGTACAGGCAACCAGATTTCAGGTCTGATAAATCTTGCACAAACCATCTCAATATATTAATTATTGTTGAACAGTCGATTGAATGGAACACTGCATTCAATAGTATTGATCGTGGTGTGATGTGGTCATTTGGTTATATCTAACCAACCGTTATATATGAAATATATTACTCAAATAAAATATCAATTTAACATTAAACTTAATTGAATATATTTATACTGTTTATACTACGTGTTTACAATTTTAATTAATATTTATTATTATACTTATACTGCCTGTTTGGCGTATCTATGTTGGAATGATTTCTAAGATATCTTTAACGTATATCATATTACTATAGTCTAAGGCCGCGGTAGTGCAAAAATCTATTTCTGAGTTACGTCATAATAATTTTGTGCACTACCGATCTGGCCGCCACAGTCAATTCTAGAAAGTTATGGAATACCGTCTGAACAGATAAATATCATCCGCGGGCTTGAGGGTGTAATTAAATCGACTTGTAAAAAAACAGCTCACAAGTCCATTCAAAGAACAATGATTCAATAAAGAAACTAATGAAAATTGGTACGTCTATAAGATGTACAATTGTGTTCAACGGTGAAGAAATGGGTGAAGTAGAAGAATTGCAATATTTGGAAAGTTTATCGGTACTATTGTATGGCTGTGAAACTTGGAAGATGACATATAATATCGTCACATAATTTCAAGAAAGTGAAATTGGATCGGTCATAAACTGAGGTTACCTGTTTGTTGTGTTACGCACTCGACTGGCGTTTCCAGTTTAATAAAAGATCTGGTTGTCCAAGAACTACGTGACAATGAATTCTTGTTAGGAAGTTTGACACCATTGATTGGAGATGAAAGGAAGTGAAGGTGGCCAGAGATTGTAAACAGTGGAGGTTGTTCGCGTCAAGGATCAACCGTCATACTTCTGCGTGTAGTAAAAGACAAACATGTTGTCAAATTAAAAAAAAAGATGACATCTGGAAATATTTGAGTGATATTGGATTCAAATGGTTATCAAATTCATTAACATTTATTAATACCAAAATACCATATAACATTGGACAATAATTTAATAAATGACATTCAAAAATTGTCTTGTTTATGTCCTCGAGTATTTATTTCATATTATAAACATTAACATCTAACCATTCGAATTATCGTATATAATTGTTTAAGAACAATCCCTTTGATTTATCATCAAGTGTCCAGAATGTCGTCCAGAGATGACAATTGGAATCTAAAATTTATTTTACTAACCCTTGGATAAAATAGTAAGTGCTGGTAACTGAAATAAATGTAAAGGGTATAAGGGTCTATTGTTATGATCATACTGATGATGGTGATAATGATGAAAATGATTAAAATAATGATAATGATGACAATACTTATTGTCGAACAGAAAAAATAAAATGATGCTTATTAAGTTCACTTACTTGATTTAAATGAGAGTTAATATCTTTGTTCACATATGTTACGGATGCAATATCTTGGCAGTCATTGTGTTTATTACGAGTCTTATTGCTATTATTTATATTATTATTATTAGTATTATTATTATCATGTTCATTGCTACTGAAGTTATTAGGTTTTTCATTTGATGGTTGATCTGTTGCATAGTCAATTATCATTTCTTGATTTTTTGTTATATTTAAAACAGTTTCATTTATTTCTGATAAACCATTAGTATTAATTTTATTAGTTACTTCTTTTTCTAAATTAGTAGAGACTTGTAATTTCGATGAATTGTTATTATTTAAATTTAAATTTGAACACACATGCTGATTGTCAAAATCTAATGATATATTTTGAGGTGTTAATGGACGAGTAAACTCTTCCAATTGTTTCATAACATCATTTATTTCTTTCAATAAATCCACAGATGTATTAGGAGTTGTGTTAGGTATTTCTTGTGGAAAATTGATACTTTCTTCGAAGATTTTATTATGAATTCGACTAATATGTATACTCAAACTGGAAAGTTTTCGAAAATTACACGAACAATGAGAACAATAAAAATTAGTGCCAGTATTTACTGTATGACATCGTATTAAATGTGAATTCAGATTTGATTGTTGTGAAAAACGTAATGAACATACAGGACATTTAAAGTTATTTTGTTTAGCGTGTTTTAATAAATGTATTCTTAATGTACATTTTTGTGTAAAAGTTTTCTCACAAATATCACATTGATAGGCACGTATCTTATTATGAATCATTTCATGTCGTTTTAACACATATTTCGTACTAAATATGTGACGACAAAATTTACACTTGTGAATAGTCGATGATTTCAATAGTTCTTTACCATTTAGACTACAGTATTTCCTTTTATGTTCATTTAAAATATGATTATTCAATAATGTTTCATTGACAAATGTATCATCACAATAATAACATTGGAAATCAAAATGATTTTTGTAATGTGTTTGAATGTGATTATGAATTGAGGATAATCTAGTGAATACCTTTTCGCATTTTGTACATTTATATGGTCTGCTATTTCCATGAATAGACATGTGGAGTTCCAGATTTTCTGGATAAATAAAATGTTCTTTACATTTTGTACATTCATATGGATGTTTATGTTGTACAGTTATGCTAGTTGATTGTTTATATTTTGCTAAAGACATCTTATTACTAGTAAAGTTTCCATTTCAATTCTTCATCCCGTTGTTTGGGTAAAGAAATGAAGAATAATGATGTCAAAGTGAACATATAAAATCTACAGATGAAATGTATATAATATAACTGATATCATTTGTTTGTAGTTTAGTTTAAAAGTGCATTTATTATGTAAATATAAAATAAAATGCACATTTATATATTATTTATTGAAACTGATTACAACATAATTACAATATTGTAAATAAATTAATCAAAACGTTACGAATTGTCAAATATGATTGACAAATCAAATAATATAGAAGCGTCCATGTATGAAAAATAATAATTCAAATCGCATGTTCAGAATTATGTGGTTTTCGTTTCTGATTTTCAGATTTTGCTGTTAATGTGAAGTATATGTATACTTGTTGATTTTTTATTATGAATTATGACTGATCTCCAGTGGCAAAATTACCAAAACCATGAAGATCTAAACTAAAACGAAAATAACAATTATTGTTTCATGTATTATTATTAATTGTTGATTCCTTGATGTATTATTTATTCTATGTATCCTTTTCTTTTTATTCAGCACGTCATTTGTTTTCATAACTTTCCATATTATTTTGCTAAGTTCAGTGAATTTATAGTGAAATTTTAATATCTTTTTTCTGAAGAAGGCACTAGTAACAAAATTGCGTGGAATTTAAATATTTATTGGTGGAAACTGATTATTTTAACTATACGTTAACTGATTATTTTAACTATACATTAGAAAATACGGTACTCAGAAACACTTATTTATTACCATCTAGCACTGACTAACATCATACTGAACCAATCTTTACCTTTTATCAAACCGTAACCCAATCGCTATTATTGTTAATTTCTGATGTCTGATCGGAGCAAGAAGAGCGTATATACAGTGTTTGTTCAAGGAATATAAACTATACAGGTATAGTGCTGTCGGTATACAAATATTCCGAGACAACATTTAAAATACAAAAGAAAACTAAAATTTTTTAATGTCTAATTGATTATACTATCTGTTCGTAGATTCTATACATCTATTTCATTGGTGTTATTAATATTCTGTTTTTTGTTCCTTTATTAATATTAAATGTTCCTTTATTAATGTTAAATTCATGCATTCCTTAACATCATAATTGCTGAAACCAAGACATCTTTACCAGTCCGCCTGCATTAGCAAAAGTGTTCAAATCCTATCGAACATTATCATGCAACATAGCGAAACTTCAAATTATTTGTACATTGCTCTCTTATAGTATCGTTCTGCTGTGTCGCACAATATTAATACGTTTCACAGGCTTAGGTTTCCTATCTATATTTGCCAGTTTGTAGTGTAATACAAATTTGCACAATATTGAAATAATAGTGATCATTATTAACATTCGCACCTTTATAAAGCTGAGTGCATCCATCCAACACAGAGTTTCTCCACTTTTTGCTAAATGTTACATGGTATATTTATGGTTACTTTTTCGATCGTCAGGGGATTCTTTTATTATTGAATAGTGTACAGTTAAAAACAAAATTGTAATTATTGCAGATATTCATATCAACAGATAGAAAGAATTAATATTATTACTTATACAAATAGTATTTTTAATCCCGATTAGACTTCATGGTAATTGACTGCTGAACAATTATTTCATATTTTGCTATTAATTTTTGTTTTCTTTCTCCGCATTTATTTCACCAAATCTCGTTCAGTCTAAGAACGACGAGATTATGTTTCTTAAATTGCTGTGTCACCTGCAGGATTCTGACATTCCCGCTTCCTTTCTTTGTTTGCCCAAGCTATAGTTCATCATCGTATTTCCGTCCAATCTCAGGTAATTTTTTGTAATTTTTAAGTGTAATTAAAAATTTTCTACAGTTCGAGTTACAGAGCCACAACTACCTATGTTGATGGTTTCTATGTTAGTTTTTAAATGAATGCTTAATTCATCCTGAACATTTACTTTTTTAGATGCATGATTCTAGACAAATGAGTTTCACCCTTAGATGTAGATATTTCTCTGGTTTGCTTCGACCAAAACTCCGTTTACCACAGCTAGATTTCACCATCGTATTTCCGCCCAATTGAGGGACATTTGACGTTTCACGTGTAATTGAAAATTTATGTGCTTAAAAGGGTGTTTAATTGCTTACTGTGTATCAGCTAAATTTAATTTGATGGTAATTTATAATTCTGATCCCAACGGTCATCTCGTTGAGGTGCAGTAAGCAGTTGATCAGTAATTCAAATCATCTGAATATTGAATAAGGACGTTTATGGCAACTGAACATCCACGGTCCAAAACTCAAACCCTATATGTTGTGGGATCAGCTGGTTGTAGTAAATTATGAGCTCCTCAAAACATCAAAATTATCACGGGAGATCGCTATCGACTATAATTGATGAATTTGAACCGAACATTAACGAAAAAACGGCCACAAATCGAGAAGAGGTACGCCAAAGTAACTTTGCAGCATGACAATGTTCGACCACATATTGCAATACTGTTCAAAAGCGACAGGCTGTGCAGCACTTAAATTCTTATGAATATGTCATAAAATTTCTCGATTTGAGCTTCGAAAGACGAGTCGTGTTCCCAGCATTCGCATGCTGCCAGAAAGATGATGTTCTTCACTAAGATTTTTAAATAAACTATTCATTTCACAAAAAAATAGGGAGAATTTGATGCATCTCTCAATTGTATCACACATAAAAACAATCATTCATTTATATAAGTTAATCCCAAGCGATTCACATTACACTTCTTACAGAAGTGGTATACACTGAAAGCATGCCATTTTCAAAGATGATTACAGCTGGGAGCGTACACAGGTTGTGAATAGTGGAACGGCCACCATATGTGGAATATGGGGATTACCCGAAAGAGCTCGGACAATAATCTGTCATATTGGAGGGTCTCTGGGGTTACTGTGTGACAGCAATGAGACCATTCAAATCTTGAGTACAATGATAAAATGATGACATAGCAAATGTGGCGGTATTAAATAACCACAATTCAACCATTATATTACAACTCAGTGAATTTAAATATTATATATCATTAAATACTACACCAATACCGGTACTATAGCATTTTTTGCATTTTGCAACGACTAGTTTTCTCACAGTAAATTCTATGTGGTGCACCACACAGAATTTACATCAACACTTTTTTGTGCTTAATAAATATATGTTTCATTTCAAAAGTGATATCGATTTACACAAAAATCAATAAACATTATGTACACTTAAGGAATATTTAATAACAAAAAACACTTTAGTCTACTTTAGTTAGCTTTTATTTGAAAAATATAAAAATATAATAAATAAATCAAAAACATTCTTTGTCGGTTAACTTTGTAAATGACGTTTATGATGGATGACAACTTACGTAAGTCGCATGCACTGTGTTGTGAATAGATGCGTTTAATGACATAGTTTACGTAAATACGTAAAAAGCGCAATTTTAAATATATTTTACTTGAAAATTTTCAAATTTAAATGCAAAAAAGATTATTATTTGTTATAATAAGATTATTATTTGTTATATATTATACCGAAATACCGGGATATACCCTATGAAGATTGGTATTGTAGTATCGCAACTCACCGAATCCCAGAATTGCAAAGACTTATAGTGACATAATAACCATACTAACATCTAAAATTTGGAGTTTCGAGTGTTACTTGGGGCTATCGTGATATAAAAGTATTTTATTAACATTATAAATAGTAAATAATCCTGATTTTCTTAATTTATACTCAGTAATATCGTTGTCAATAGATATTAAACCTTAAAAAAAATTGTAACCATAATTCAAATTAATGAAACATATCTATGTGCTATAATTTATAAACTTTGGTAATTATCAAAAATGTTCTGTATTTCCTATTAAGTGACAGTATACCCACCGAATTATCAC
>JANSTX010015720.1:0-17295 GCA_027564355.1 Penthetria funebris
AATATCTGCACTTGAATTCTGTTGCTTATACGAGGGGCGAATTGATAATAAAAGTAACAAAGACATTAACACTTAAAACAATATATGTTATATTTCACATCAGGCATTCTTAGGTCATATACAAAATGTTATTTAAATATGACAATTCGTTTAGTTTTTATAGCATTTGTTATTATAGAAAAAAATTACTTCCGAGTGTTGATTAACATTTTTTGGTATGGTAAGCAGAACTTCATAAATGCGGACTCTGGTCCGTCAATTAAAATAATTCATAAATGGTTTACTTTATTACGTTGTGATCGTCAAGTATTAATATACCATCACAAGGCCGTTCAAAAGAGATAACTATATAAACTGAAGAAATATGATGGTGTCAAGTTGATCACAAATGATGATATGTTAAATTATGTCATATGACTATGTGCATAACAATTTGTAAACGCTATATAACGATGTTTTACGTCGATTCAGTTAATGACACATTGATTCATCACTACACACTTCACACAATTTCCGAACATGAACAATATCTGGCTGGAAAGAAGATTCGAGTCAAATTCGGAAGTCATCCTATTATTTCGAAGGGATTAAAAGATTTGGAATATCGTTGTTTGTAAATAGTGTATCGCGCTTTAAGTACTCGTATATTAATAATAACATTAATTTCTGTTAAAAAAGTAATCTCTTGTTTAATTTATTCCTTCATTATCAATTCACTCTTGTATATGTGGTTTTGAATATTTATATATATATATTTATACCGTGTAAGAAATGTTTTAATGATTTTCCTTATAATTTGAATTGTTCGATTTATAAATGAAATTTTGGTGGTACATTAATGCACTTTTCTGTACTTACATATGATCAGAATATCTGAAATGTTTCTAGCCACATTGTGCAGACATTGCAAATTTGGAGCTGTAATGATATAATTATGATGATGATTATAATTAAGGAGATAATTAAATAATAAAGATATTATTGATGATGATATTGGTGATGGTGATAATCGTTTTTTTTTTCATTTTCAACTTATTTATTCTGTCTTTATATGCTAAGATAGTATTTAATAATATATCTATCTATATTACTAAACCACTATGTATTAAATTATTATATTTAGTCTTTTTTGTTGGTTCTTTGTGGGCTCATAAAAGCATTAAATTTGATATGTTATATTTTAAGACGACGATCTATTGAACTCTGTAATTATCAATGTTTATGTTCCCATATAGACAAATTTTGATAACCTGCTATTCTAATAAATAACGCATTATAATACATAGACACTTATCTAATTATATTTATATTTACTTTTAATTTTTTTTTTTTTTTTTTTTTTTAAATAATTTTAATAACATTTCTCATTGAACATACAATTATTAAAAATAGAAATAAATTTAATTATAATGTTTATTCATACAATTATGGTTTTCATAAAATCATTTTTTATGATGTAAAAACAAAAAAAAAAAAAGCAATAAAGTATTTAAATACCTGGTGGAGGAATTTTTAACATTAGGTTCTTTTACAAAATTAATTGCCTTTTGTTAGAAATTAAACCATACCCAGCAAATTAAGAACTTGAAAAAATCTCCTCCCTCTTAACTCTATAAAAAAAAAAAAACTCAATTATATTATATAATATTTTTCTTTTAAATTTTTAATTATCTCGTGGATAATATACACATACGTACTTGTTATTTATCCACTTGATTTGATTAGGATCCAGCTTTTATGGACTTTAATAATGGTGGACCAAACGTTGGTTCACGATTCGATATTCAAGGTGGACAAGGCGTTGGCCGTAATAATCGCGGAGGTGGCGGTGGTGGTCCATGGATAGATCAACGTGGAGGTGATGGCTTTCAAAATAAACGTAGACGTTTTTAAATAAATTGAAAAAAAAAAACAAACAAAAAAAAAACAAATTAAAATATGAAATAATTAAAATGATATCAATCAATATATTGACAACAACATTTGCAATGACTTGTCACTTGTAATTATCAAAAAAAAAAAAAATAAAAAAAACAAAAAACAAAAGATCATTTAACTTAAGACTTACCATAATTTTAATTTGGTATCGTTGCTTTTAGCAGAATTAATTTTATAATTTTTAAGAAATTCGTAATTTATAAATATTTTTAAGGGTGTAACTGATTCAGTGTGCAAATATATTTAATTTGTGCCTCAATCAGAATTTTCCAACTAAGAAATAAAATAGGCATAGTGAATCTTATTATTATACTATTTTTTTTTTTTATGGTCCTCTTGTTTGTTTAAAAAAAAATGACTTAATATTTTTACTGTAAGATAGATCGAAGTTTATATAATTATAGTTTTTCATTCATTTGTCATTTTATTCATTATAATTTAATATGATAATAACATAATTTGCAGACAGTATTATTTGCGAATAACAAACTATTCCTTATTAGTTTGTTACAGACGCATATATAATAGATTTTAAATTCATTTAAATTTAGTCACATGTCGTTTAGGTTTGTCAACCTAATATATGTTTTATCCCATATTATATGTATATAGTACACTATCACTTTCATTGTTAATAATGTCAAAATAAGCACATTAACCTTTACAAAAATACAATCAATTAAAAAAAAAAAAAGGGTATTATCTTTTATAATTTATACTGAAAACACATATATATCTGAATTATTAAATTAGTGCAAACATTATTTATTTGAATGTGAAAAATAATTAAGAACAAAATCGTTATGATTTCTGTAATGCATTATTCTGTTGAAATAATCTTGATTACATTTTCTTTCTATTGAAATTTTTATACTTGAAATTCAAAAATAAATTACATTTGTACAAATAAATATTTAAAACTACAATATTGTTATATAACCGTCCTCAACTTATATTATTTTTTTATCATTTCCAAATAACATTAAAAATATAGTTAAATTTTTTGAATTCATCTTCAAAACTTAATATAATTAGCATGTACTGTTAATGTTTCAATAGGGCATTTTTTGAAACGTTAATTTATAAATCTTATATGAATGTAGCCCCACTAAGTATTTGACATAAATATGGATATGATTTTGGTTAATATAAAACCATATTTTTTATGTGATTCCAACACAGAAAATCATATTTGAATTCAAATCGTATCAAATTTGAGGGTGAATGAATTATAATAAATGAATGCGAAATCGTTAAATAATCTTATTGTTTTTTATTAAAATTGCATAACTCATTAAGTATTACAGTTTTAATCGATTGTGAAGCATTTGTGTGAATAAAGGAAATTTGGGATCTTATGTTAATTGTTATAATTTTCAAATGACCACAATAATATTTTTTATCGGATTTCAAATTAATCAGCATCAATTATTTGTGTAAAAATGAATGTTGTTTTTGAAGAACCATGAACAAATTTACAGGCAGCAAACCATTTCTAAAATTGTTTCTATTGACGAATCGGAGTTGAAGATAATATTTGGAAAAAATAAAATTAAAAGTGCCACTGACTGCTACTCATCATATCAGTGTCCGTTTATATAAATTTGAGTATACATTATTTTAATTTTTATGTGGGTCATTGGTTCATTGGTTATATATTCATAAATGCTTTTGAATGACAAAATTGATGAAATAATGTATTCTTAATTTTTTTTATTGTGAGAGACGACGAATACGAATTACTTTTCTAAATTACTTTGTGATTTTTTTTATGTAAAAATTAAATCTTAAATCTTTAATAATATTTTTCATTTCAAAATAATTTGACTAACATTTGTTAATTTAATTATATTGAACAATTTGTTGTTACCTGTTTCATTTATATATATGATAAGATTAACTTTATCGAAATTAACTATCGAGATAATAGTATAAATGTTGTGTTCTATTAACGATCGAGCTAATAGATTTATATTAAATTTGTTCAGTTTCCTATTTTGGTGTTGAGATCTTGATTTTATCCTATATAATATAGTATTGGAAGGTACTGATTGTGCACACAAATTAAATTAATACATACTTCTTTTTAGTATAATAGACAATTATATTTTATTACACAGTTTTAACTTTTTTGTTCTTTTTTTTTTTTTTTTTGGTTTTCTCTTTAAATGCTATTTTTAATTTTTTATTTTTAACTAAATGGCACATGTGTGTCTTAATATTTTACATTTAAATACAAATAAATCCATATTAACCTAATAGCCTCACACTAAAGAAATTAGTTACATATTTTATATTTAGGGTTTCGTGTATATTATGTATATATATATATATATATATATAATATATGAGAATGTATCATTAGCCTGAGTATAGCCATAATCTTAAAACTACATTGCAATTATTTTTGTAAGTGAGTAGTAACTTCATGGAAATTTTAATGTTTTATAATTTCGTATAATAAGAAGATTATGTTTATTGTGTATAACTTGAAAAAAATAATATACTTTCTAAACTTAACATTATTTTGTTATATTCTATAACTTTAATTTACCTATTCTTGTGTAATTGATGTACTTTGTAAAATTAATTTGTGGCCTCGGGAGTTGATCCTTTTGAAACGCACAACAATTGCTAAGCTACTTTGGATACATCACATCTTAAAAGTGACTTAAAACGTTGCAAGAAGATGATTCGTTTTCTTGTGTCGTATATTTCAGTTTAGAAATTATTGCCTTTAGTAGTAATGTAGAGCACAACTCATATATGCAAAAGTCGAGCTTTTTGCTTTTACAACTAATGAACTTGTCACCCATAGTCGCATAGATTTATTTCAGCATTTGAAAGTGATTAGCGATGAAAAAGTTAGTTAATACAATGAAATATATGTCCTTAACGACTATGTTTATCAAAATGACGAAAAATCGTTTATTATTGCAACGAGCGTAATATCTTTGTTTATTAATTTTTTTAAAATTTTTTATTGCATACATAAATTGATTGTTATCCATAGTTTAATGGATATATGTCCTGATTCAATACGTCCATTTCTGTTATCAACGGTTTTAATTAATAAAAAAGATAGAAAATATTGTCTTATACAATTTTAAACTTTTGTATAATGAGGCAAAATTTATCAACAGTTTTTTTTTATTAATTAAAAGTTAAAATATAGTTCATAAATGCCTGAAGATAGATACAACGTGTCTCGTAATTTAGGCAATACATTTCTTCACTGAAAACTATTCGGTAGCTCAATGACTAAAGCCAAAATATTTAATATATTAATAATTAATTATAAAAGATGTATTTTTAATTCTAATCAATATTTTTTTTGTTGGATGTCTGCATATAAACAAATTCTTTGAATAAATAAATTATATTATTAACTATAAATGAAATAAATTACAAATGATTTTTGTTTCCATTTCTAATAATTAATGGATAATTAATTACCGGAAACGCAATTTGGTACTAACATCTAATCAGGCACACATTGCTGAAATACTTAAATGTACAAGAAATAGGCGCAATGGTTTAAAAGCAGATGACTCAAGAATTGAAGTAGTACAAACTCGATATTATTGGGCTGAACGAGATTTGATGGTAGGAAAACAGAGAAATGACTATATGCTTTCTGGTGAAACCCTTTTGTTTTCCGAAAAACCAAGTCACATGGATCATAGTAGTCAAGTCAATTTATTACTATAAGGATTAAATTCATCAACGTGGGTTAGAGTAAAACCACTATTTCATATTCATCAACGCAGATATACAAACAGATTATCGTCAAATATTTTTTTACTCGCTGTTTTACTCTCCGATTTTAGTAAGTAAATATTTTCTGAAGTGATGAAATTATTAATAAACGATTTATTGTGTGCCTAAAATTGATGTCGAACTGTTTTGTACGAACCGTTGCACAAAGATGGTATCATAACTTGTTAACAATTTTATAAAAGAAAAAATTTAAATTAACATAAACAAAATTGACTTGACATGGTAGATTGGAGTACACATTTACTAAACATTTATTTTGATATTGTCATTTTATTACATCTGCAAAAAAAAAAATAAAATTGTTTCGTGTCGCCAGGATGTCTACAAAATAATCCTGAAGAAAAAAGTTGACTTGAAAATAAATTTTTGTTGCCAAACCTGAAATATTCAAATTTTGATTCAAAATAGACTTGATTTTTTCAACACCGCCAATTTCAATTACATTAAAATATAAAATAATTTAATTTAAAATTATATCATAAAACTGTAAACATTTTTTTTTGATTTATCAACATAACCTTCAAAAATTAAAAAAAAAATACGTGCAACTAGTCCATTGAATTTGTTGAATTTTTGATTAAATACTGGGATTGTAATGATATCAAATATATCAAAATATATTAACATTAGAAAGGAAGGAAAATGTATGATTATTATTTTAAATTTTATAATTATTTGCATTATTTATTATATTTTTTTTAGCTTTTATAAAATTTATAAAAATAAATTAAATGCGCATGGGGATATCAATAAAAGTCGTATAATATCAAGGCATATCAGCAACAATCCAGTCAATATGTCGTTTGCTGATAAGATAATTTAATATTACATGTTGACTATATCATTATGTAGTTTTGAACAACGAAGTAGCTTGTGGATGGCACCTCGAATCATAACCAATATTTGATGCAATTTCTACACTTTTGGTTTACGTATTACGTTAGCACGGTTGCACAACTTAAATCGGCTGTTATTATGTTGGGGTAATCGGAGCTGCCTTGAAACTGCGAATGACGTGAATGACGGTTCTGTATGATCCGGTTTTACAAATAGTGACGGATATGTAGTCCGTTGTCCTACAATACCGAATTATCCTATTAATTTTGTTCTCTGGTTCAATTTAGCTCTCACTTATACGAATAACTTTTTGTCATTTACAAATAACATAGTTCATGGAAGAGGATGTTACATGACAGTGGTTAAAGATTAATGAACTTTGGCTTTTCACATCACTGTGCCAAATTATTAAAATTTTTATAGCAGACAAATATTTTTTCGCAACTATTAATTGATTCTACAGTTTCCATCATTTTGAAATCTGAATTTATAGTTTTGTTCGTCAATTTATATTACAGTTGATTTGGCGCCCTATATATTCATGTTTTGTAAAGATCATATTATAGCATAAAATTGAACTTTATTGAAATCATCTGTTTAATTTGTTAAGCCTGTTCACATTTATTAATCAAATAGGAATTAATGGGTGTAGTACAAATGATAAAGTTTATGCTATTCAGTATATCACATGAACTGCTTGTCTTGCATTCACCTCATTTCCAGTTAGTACTAATCTTCAAAATACAACTGTTAAACTTTCATGACATTCTATTCATTAGTTTGTGAGTTATTGTGCTAAGAGTGACGCTACTTTTGTAATTTTTAAAACAATGGAAAAATCTGAATGTCGTGTGTTGATAACGCATTGCTTTTTGATGGAAAAAAATACCGTTCAAGCGAAGCAATGGCTTGGAAAAGTGTTATGGGTACTCCACTCCATCAGAAACAACAATAAAACGTTGATTTTTGTCTTCAAACGTGGTAGTGGAGACAATGATGATGCAGAACGGTAGTGGACGCCCAACAAAATCGTTTTGAATGATCGGAAAGTGTGAAGTTGCGTGAGTTAGCTGACATCGTAAAGATATCAAAAGAACACAGCCAACAGCTTTATATTGCATGAGAATTTGTCCATGAGAAAGGTCTGTTCAAAATGGGTGTTATTGTATTCTGCAGATTTGGCTCCCAAAGACTGCTGGTTGTTCGCAGACCTCAAAAAAATGCCCGCCGATAAGAAATTTCGCTCGAATGAGGAGGTTATCGCTAAAACTGAGGGAAAAGATATATCGTTCTACAAAAGTGGTATTGTAGGAACAAAGCCAATTTTCAACGAAAAAAACCGTGTTTTCTTTGTTAAGCCCGGTACTTATCAACTCCTGTACTAAGGATATTCTCGTCGCAGTACACCTGAACTTTTAATTAAACTCTATGAATTGGAAGACTATAATATATAAAATATGGTGTTTGTATATTATTTTCAAATTTCATTCATTATTTTGTCCTATGAAACAACACCAACATATTTGAGTGCATAATTTGTACGACAGTGTTGCTGTTATCCTAGAATTCCTTGTGAAATAAAGGTCAGAATAAGATCATATAGTCAATAGATTTATTAAATTTGATGTTTGAATATAAAGTATACAAGTAATACTCCCACAGATAATAGAGTTGATAACAGATACTTAAATATATAGTAAAAATTCAACTAAAGTGAATTAATTTATCTCCAACGTCTACGTACATAAATCATGTATTTAGTACACAATTTTAAAACATTTGCAAGTAAGTAAAGGTATTATTAATATTTATACTTATTATAATGAAAAACTTTGTAGTGTATGAAGGGAATGCTATTATGGTACATGTAAATTATAATTCAAATTATTATATACGTTTTTTAATTTATATTTTAGCTCCTACAAGATTTTTGGAACTTTAACTACAAACATATGATTGTGTTTTATACTATTCTCAGCCGATTCTGAATAAGGCTATGTTAATTACTTGTAGAAAAGACAATTTACAATTTTAAAAACAATACCTATAGATTAGAGCTGTGCATATATACGAGTATTTATAACTCATTGGATAATAAAGACTCCATTTAAATATGCTTAAATATTCTGTCAGTGCTAAATTCTATATACTATAAGTAAAAAGAGTGTATATGCATCAATTGCTCAGTTACTATTACGATTATCATTCATTTGATATTAGTAGTAGAAGTAATGATAATCTTTTATATCCAACTCATACAAATTAATTCGAAACAGCACATTTGATTGTGTACCATAGATGTGCATTATAGAAAGACGATGGTTTTACAGATATAATACAACATTAAATTTTATTATCATTCAACATATTCAAATACTAAAAATTAACGTATACTAACACAATACCAAACGGTGATGAATGGACTGATCGATTAACATCTTGAGGGTTACTCAACCTATATTTGCTAACACTCGATACCATCGGAAGACGTTAAAATATTCAAATAGTTTATGTTCATGCACGATAATTTTGAAATATGTTGAAATATCGATTTAGACATTTATTCTGAAGGTTCGTGAAATGCATACTAGATGAATTTCTATTAAATTAATGGTGAAAGGTGAATTTTCGTACTTATTTATTTGTTAAATGTCATTAGTACGTTTTGATTATTGTGTTTTTGATCGCTAAGTAATACTAATAATTACTTCGAGATGAAAAGCATAATAATGCAAACATACTAATGACATTTAACAAATAAATAAATTCGAAAATTCACCTATCACCATAAATTTAATAGAAATCCATCTAGTGTGGATTCTGCAAACCTTCAAAATAAAGGTTTAAATCGATATTTCAACATATTTCAAATCGAATCGGCATTACCTGTATATAATACACACAACATGGCCACTACTAAGATGATTTACAAAAATCACGACTATGGTGGTAAGATGGCTGGAGTTTATTTTCAGTCTGTTGAACTGGGTCGTGCTATTGAATTATTTTCCTTAGTGTTTTTGTACAACTAAATTCCTAACTCAGTCAAAAGGGATTCAAAATATTGGTTCGCTGAAAAATGCATGGATATAGTACGAAATAAACAGGAGGCATATTGGTTATACAGAAATGACTGTGTCCTAAGGAAAATTTATGTTCGGGACACATGTGAATTTTAATGGCAAACCTATACCTTATTACAAGTTCTATACAAAAGGCTAAATTATATGACGATTCACATGCGGTGTCGCCTTCAGTACCCGAGGTTTAAATTCAACATGAAGCTGATCACATCATATTTGGAATCTAAGAATATTATTCATGATTGCCATTACGGTTTTCGTTCTAGGACATCGACTATGGATAGTATGACCTATCTTACTGAGTACTCTGCAGTCCATATAATATTGTCATTATATATAAAACATATATAAGGACTCTAATGGATAACGATTCACATATTTGGGCCGGTGTTCCTGCTACCCTCCTTAGTTTCCTTGTTGATTTCACATTTGGTCGCACAATTAAATTTCGGTGCCCTTTCATTTTTTTTCCCCGAAGATGTGTGTTCTTAACTTTATGACTTCCAAAAATTTAAATCAAATGCTCACAGATTCCTGCATTCCCATTCTCTTCCCCCTCTTTCCATATGAATCTCACTAAAAAATTATTTTATGTTTGTGTTAATATATATTAAAGGGTAGCCACCTACTAAAAAATACCTTTAATTTCAAAAGAAAATTGCAATATTCATAATTTGCGCCTGCATCAATAGTAACACATGCAGCAAATAAAAGTACGAACAGCGGTTCATTATGTAAAATATACAAAATGTAAAGCAGTTGCAAATGAAGAGGTAATAAAATCAGCTAGCAAATTTAGCATGCAAACACAGCTAATCCATCACATTTATAAACATCTTGCATACATTGTGTAATGCCAGTAATAATTTAGATTATTTCAGAATAAATTATGTTACCATACTGATCTGTTTTATGTCCACAATTTATGTAGATATCACTTTCAATTTATGTAGACATCACACCAAAAATGGGTGAATCTTCAAAATAATGTTTACTGCATTATGCAAAAGTGATCGTGCTAATTGTTAATTGTTTGAGCGAAAATTATAATAAATGGGGGACAGACTCATTTTTCGTGAAAACAACAATTTTCAAGAAATTTAATATATTTTTCGTTTTAACTAATAACATTTTTTAGGAGTTCACTTTTTCTACAATAATATTGAACAATATCAAATTTAAATATCTGGTTTCATAATTAATGCAAGACGACGGTAAGTTTTATTATATTTATTGTATGTAGTAATTTTGATTTTTATGAGTAACAAGTTTTTGGGAAATTATAACTTACTTGCAACGAAAATAGTATTTTAAAAATATATTGACATAAACTCAACTCATACTCTTTAATTAAACGACCCATCAGATAATGGCTAACAATTACGAAAAAGGCAATTACAGCAAAATATTATTTGTCAATGCGACGGACCAACAAAATCTTCAGACACAATATATAGTCAACTGGACAAAACGATTGGTAAAACGATGTACACTACTGGATTCAAACTACAATGAAGTAAACTTATCGTCTGACAGTTAAACTAACGGGACAGTGCTTTAGAACCGAACGTCCAATCCAATCTATGGACAGTTTGCTAATCTCAATTTTGTAAATTGAAATAGTGACTCGTAAGCTACTGAATAGACCCGAATTGTTTCTCCTTGAACTTAATTAAGATCAAAGTAAACTTTAAACCGCATTGTATTAGATGGTAGTCTAATTGGAACGATAGATTAGAATGGCGTTCATGACTAGAGATTGTGAACAATGACGGTTGTTTGTTAACGCCCTATGATCCCGCATGAATTAACTGTCAATATCATGTAGTGTAAATGTCGAGATGATTTGGTGTAACTGAATCGACTGGTACCAAAATGTGATTTGATTCAGTAATCTGATGATGAGGATTTTCAGCGTTCATAGCAACTGATTGAAGTATTGTATCCACATATTATTTACTTCTCTAACAGTAATCAAAATATTTCCGATTTTATCTTTTCTGAATTTAATGACATTCGTATGGCTTTTTGATATGGTGACGATTGGAGTGGCCGCGACTATCATCGAGGTTACTCAACCAATCTTTTTCCTCTATGTGGTGTCACCGGTAACTCGATCACGGCATATGATCTAGACTAAAAAGATGGTGCTAATGTCGTGTGTGTTGACTGGTTGTAAAAACAATTCAACAACAAATTAGGTAGCTGTGAATTTATGTAACACACTATTGGAATGTTCAAATAATTATGATTGATCGTAAAGCTTTTTATAATGGCTTTTTTATGTAATTTCGTAAACGAGATCGTTTTGATTGCCCGACTCCAAACGTTCACATAGCTCATTTATGGACCTATAGATTTAGCAATGTCAATCGCTCATGACGTTTTACTAGTTTTTATATTTCTTAATCGTGACTATATGTAGTTATTTGACAAAGTTTTTTTTATGATGTTTTGTTACTACTAATTTTGTCCCGGACTTACTTTTAAGTTACATTTTCAATATGCAACATACCAAGAAATTGTTTCGATTTTGCTTTGCAAACAGATTTAAAGTGATAATGTCATTAAAATGAATGTTGTGACTGATTAAATATTGGACAACCTATAAGATATTTACATCGCGGTTCCACCACAAAAAACTCTAGTGCATGTAGACTTGGTGGTGGCAGTTTTGACTTTACACACACATGTACCGAATTATTCAAATGTTTTGTCGGATCAACTAATTAAACGTTCACAATACACTCTATGCAACCACAAGGTGTAATAGTTAAGATGCGAAATTGCGAAAATTTCTGATAATTTGAAAATTGAATATATGGGAAACAGTAAAATACTTTAAAAAGATTTAATTACACAGTTACATATTATAATTTTGATATAAATTGAATAATAAATGTGTTCAATTCTTCTGAAATAATTAATGGGGGTAAGTAAATTCTATAAGTAAATCATTTATGTAATAAATTTTTAACTTTTCTTTAAACAAGAGATTTTGAGACACTTTAAGATGTTTTTTTTTCCGAAAAGAAAATTACGCTCTGATGAAATTAGAAATAAATCACTTACAAGAGTATATATTTTCATGTGCCACCTATCTCACACAATTGAAAGATCCTAATTTTTTATCAGAAATAACATTTCTTCTTTTTGACTATGAAACAGACTTATCTAACCAACTGAAATTCTAATACTCGTGGTAAATTATCTACGTCTATGTATGTTCATATTTTATTTAAATTTTATCTGAGATGGTTCCAAATATTCTATAAGACTCAAGAATTGTTATGAAAGTCACCATTTAGCTATTCAATAATTTGAAAGTTCTGAAAATCTTGGCAAACGATTCCGAGTGTTGTACTGAGGAAGTAGGATTCCGTCAAGAGGTTTAACATTTTAATTATATATTATTACTTAAACTGCTAAACTAATTAATATCAGATTATTATATTTACGATCATAATTCTGTTTTCTATTTTAAATTTAAATTTCAATTTTAATTTAGATATTTTATTAGTTATCGACCATAAATTTGTCCGTTGTAATTGTTAATGAAATTTTTTTATGTTGGAAGTGAATACTTGACAATTATCTATAAATGATCATAAATTTATAAAGTTACCAATTTTTATAGTGTAATATCTAATCGGTCCAAATTGAAAGGCATCAAGCACTACTTAGTCATATGCATAAGTTTTTGCATATTTTCAAGAATATAAACAAAAAAAAAACCAAGCAAATAAATCTTACATTTTATAGAACTAGTGGTACTCGTACCTCCTAAATTTATTATTTTATTTACTTATACGAGTGCGTATTGATACTGAGAGTAAAAACAAAATTAGACATTTATTTAGCAACACATAATCTATTTTTACCTTGATATTGATTTTCAACAATATTCCAATCTTTTAATACTTTCAGAATAATAGAATTTACTGTGGTTTATAAAATCTGCATTTGTTGCGTCTGACAACTTACGAATTTGATGCAAATAGCTTTTCAGCAAGATAGTTTTCCATGCTCGAAATGAAGAAAAATGTCGCTAGCTCGGTGCCATATATCTGGAGAATATAGTGAATGAGAATGCATTTCATAACGTAATGCATGACATTTGCCGATGTGTGAACTGTGGTGCATTATTCTCTGATCACATTTTACTGTACAGCTAAAAAAGCGATAATTTTTTCTTAATTTCTTCATTCAAATGGTCTATGTAATGGCATATATGGTTATTGTTTAAAGATTTTTCTAAATACTCTTTGAATATTATAACATATATGCCTTCCAGAAAATCTTTCCTTTTGATGAAATCATCTTTGTCTGCTTTGGTGTGCGCTCCATCAGGTATTTACCTATTTGTTTGATTGTTGTTTTGCTTCTGGTGTGTAATGTTCAATACATGGTCGTGCTGATGATGGTATTGTGCTTCTCATATGCATGTTTCAAAGTTTGCATTTGTGTCTCTGATGAATTGTTTTTTACAGAAATAAAATGTTTATTCAAAACTCGGAATTCACTTTGTTTGTTTTCAATATAATTGTCAAATCAAAATGAATTGCTAAATCATCTTGAAATATTGCATGTCTTTTGTAAAATAATGTCCGATGTGAGAAATAATATCCTTTGTGTGGTGATAAAGTATATGCTCTTAGATTTTGACCTTCACTATCAATTTGCCATCGTATATTTAAACATATATATATATATATATATATATACATATATATACATATATATATATAAATTGTCTTAGTACCTTTATACAACTATGTACCACCACCGTTTCAATTAAAGGGTTTACATTTTTTAAATTAAATACCGAGTAATAATTTTACTTTTACAAGATATCCTCAATATCAAATTTAACTATCAATATAATAATAATTATCGTATAGAACATGTAGTACTTCATAGTTTAAAATCGTCCTATAATTTAAGATAAAATAGTTTCAATATTTTTTTTAACAAATTGATGCAAATCAATTCAATATAAGTGTATAAATTCCTTTAATTTGTCTATATTTGTACCTCAATCGTTTTCAAACAAACTAACATTTTTTTTGTATTATTAAATAATCTAATACTCGTACTAATATCTATTATTTTTATTGTTTAGAATTTCAGGAAACGAGAAAAAATATGATAGGCGACCGCGATACTATGGTCGTTATCGCCAAAAGTTTATGAATAAAGCGGAAGTTGACATCATGACTAAAACAAGGGCAAAATGAATTTGAATATTCAACCGTAAGTAATCCGATTTTGTTATTTTAAAGCAATTTCAAATTAGAAATTCAAATACACAGAATGCATTCAAAAATTATTTACATTTTCGTTTTCTATTCTAAAACATATTAAGTAGTGACGTTCGTTTCATAACCTATCGTTAACGTTCTGAATTGCAGTATGAAAAGTCAAATTAAAATGTGGCTAAAATTTCAAGGTTGCTTGTAACTCGCATAAGAATGATCTCGTTTTGAATGATGACACGATAACGTTTTTTTAGCTGCTTACGAAAACCGATACAATTTGGAACTGAACTATCTGAGTCACATGAAGTACCGGTACTACAGTTGGTGTTATTACTAAGATTGTATGTTTCTTTTTGTCAATTGGAATCCGATATCACATAAAGATTCAAAACTAGTGTTAAATGTGTAAGAATAGTTCAGATGTACGCGTGTCTACATCCCATACATCTTTTGATGACCAGGAGACTTGATCAATGAGGTTTACTGAACTTCGACCTATGTTGCAACAGTCTAGCGTTTCACCAACTTCTTCACCGCGGCAGTCAGCAATAAAATTAACAACATCAAATACGGTGGACCAACAGAATCTAAAGGCACAATATGTTAATATGCACGACTGTATAAACGGACATTTGTTGAAAACATTGCAGATCGAACAAAAATATATTGCTGCGAATTCCAGACCGTTTACTGTTCTAGACTGAATGCCGTGATATCATACTTCGCTAAATTCTATAAACAAGGTTATTGCTATTGTCCACGATGGGATTAATTCAATTTTATGGTTATTCGAAGCGAACAGGTGGAGGAGGTCTTGCACATACCCTATCAATTCATTAAGAATTATTGTTGTACATTCTATTGAATGTCAAACATCATCGTACACAACGTATATGTTATTTGTCGATTTTTAGTACGTATACGATAATAATATTGATGGACGATACTAGAAATGTTATGGAATATCATCTAAATTGATGAACTTTATCCGAAGTATACGAAGGCTTGGTGATATTGTTGAATAAGTTTCGGGTGATGTAAAATAGGGACATACCGTTACTCAGGTTCGCCGTTTACTGGGTTATGATGAACGTAAAAATAGTAAACCGTATGGTATAAGATGAAGCAATGTAAATGATCGCTGTGAAGAACTTTTACTTCGTGGACGACATTTGTTTGCTATCGTCATCTGAGTTAGCTGAAATGCAACCAAATTGTTCAAAAACTAGTGTTATCATTGTATTTACGTTTACTTCCACCATATACTAAATTTACTTTGCTAAAAAATAGGTATTTATTGAATTAATATATTAACATTTGTTTCATTTTTATTCACAGTAAATTGATCTATACCGTGAATTCCATGATGCCCTCATCGATATTTGGTGAATGTACCTACGAGAATGAGTAGATGTTATCAACATATGTACACAAATATATTCTTGTTCAGTATTTAGGACAAAAAACAACTGCGTATTATTTGTTAACTCTCTGGTTGCACTTTTACACTTTACAGATTATCAAACATAGTGCACAATAAAATAATTACGAGTATTTTAAAAACCAAAAAAATAAATAACAAAATAAAACAAATTTATAAATGAAATTTTTTCTTTAAATAAAATGCGAACGCATATAGTTTTTAAGAAATTGTATAATTTAAAAACTTTAACTAAATTTTATAAATGAACTGATAATTTTAAGTATATTTTGTATTTCTTTACCAAGTGTTGAATAAAATTAACTTTTTTCTGTTAGTTTAACACTTTTTTCAATATATATCATAACAACCCAATCATTATTTGTTATTTACATTTGCATTTTATATATAATTTATCTATTAAAGCTTATGATATCCTAAAATTGCAATTTCTTGTCAACGGTTTCAAAGAGAGACATGTCGTAAACGGTAAAATACTAAGTAATACCTACTACAATTTATACACAACAATTTTGTCTAAAAAATAGAAAAAACTCGGGTTATTACGAGGATGTCAGCATCGTTCTTAATTGCAAAAGATGCGTAAGGACTTTCTATATATTTCATCCTCAGACAAGAAAACTCTATCTATAACCGTTTCCGAGATATTTGCATTTTAAATAAAATAATCTTCTAAAGATTATGATTTCCTAATAGAAACCCACAAACCTATGAAATATACCACGTTTTTTATCAAAAACAAAAATAGCAATTTCTTGTAAACGGTTGCAGATAGAGACATGTTGTAAACGGTAAAATATGTAGTAATACCTACTACATTTTATGCACATATGGCAGGTATTCTCCTACAGCAATTAGTCTAAAAAATCGGAAAAACTCGGGCTATTACGAGGATGTCAGCATCGTTCTTAATTGCAAAAGATGCGCAAGGACTTTCTACATATTTCATCCTCAGACA
>JANSTX010015731.1:0-17294 GCA_027564355.1 Penthetria funebris
AAGAACATATCTGCTTTCAAGTTGGTCAGAAAGAAAAAATTATTTATCTATAAAGGTATAAAAATCTGTTGCCCAATGGTTTTTAGAACAGGTTACTCAAAGCGGGTCAAACAATAGTAAGATTATTATAACCTTGTTATAAAATAGAAAATTAATGATCGCCGATGCTTTCGACTTTAAAAATAACGTTATTAAATTAAAATACGCTTGATCTACCGATTTTTGATTGTTAGAACATTCAATGTTCGTAGCGATTATTGTAGTATGTCCAACATCAATGCAATCTCTGTCGGGGATATTCAGGGTTTCTGTACTGTAATGTTATTCTAATCCGTATACAGGGTCTACAACATTGCCAGAAAATGTTAGCTTATTATGTTAACGATATATGTGTTCAGGATCATATGTTGTCCTAGAATTTAGTAAATATATATTAGTATAATGTATAATGCAGGCGTAATGGTATATGAAATCCATTACCAACCAAATTTCGGCAAGAAACTTGGATGAAACTCGTTTCTATATTTTTCATATTCAGAAAGATTAATTTCTAAAATCAAAAGATAAGTATTACATCATCATGTTAGTAAATACAAAATAGAAAACATACACAATAAAGTTCCTTTTGTATTCAAATAGAAGTTAAAGTGTTCTCTGTGTACGACACGGCAGGGTTATATATAGACATATAGTTTTATTTATATAAAATCCTTACAGTAATAATAGCAAGTAATGAATATATGAAGTTGCAGTAAAGCATTTTAAGTGCACTTCTAACATACAATGCTATCAGCTACTTTCATTCAAAGTATATTATGAGTATATTAAATCCCTTCTACGCGTCCTAGAAAGGATTTAATATACGCGAAACTAATTTACGGAAATTCTTTAAAAATAATAAATGTAAATTTATATACGGCAATATGTCATTCTCATCATCCATCATCTGTACGTGTATTTCATAACAAGGTTCTAGGTCATATTCTGCACTTATTATGCCAAAATCAAGAATTAAATATGAAAATCATTTGGCCAATAATCAATTCACGACGTATTCGACATCATCATTAAATAAGTTCGTGGGATATACCAACCATTTTTAGGCAAAATTCGACTTTATTCATCAACGTTGACGCGTTGCTTTTGATCGACTATGAGCATACGACCGCGAACAGAGCTTTCGCATGATCAAATATGCAAAATGGTGAATACGGCCTTCTGATTCAGCAGCTGTCTCAAGTAACTTCAATTTACTATCGGTCACAATCATTTTGTGGACTTTTTTATGTTTTCTGGAACAACTGAAGAATTTGGGCGACCAGAGCGTTCAGCATCATTGATGTTTGTATGGCCGCGTTTAAAATCAGCAAAACACTTCTCTACTATTTGTCTCGATGGAGCAGATACCGAATATAACACTTGTCAAGCCATTGCTGTGCTTAAACGATACTTTTTCCTTTTAAAAAGCAATGCTTTATCAACACACGAAATTCAGATTTTTCCATTGTAACTGTAACTTGTAAACTAAACGTCAGATTGTCATAAAATTTTGGAAATTGGAAAGCAAATAGTCCCGGTTTTTGATGATTAGATGGTTGCCGAAAACCATCAAATACGCTACCTCGCATATTAAGCTTGTTCATCACAGATGTTTTGAGTTACAAATTTATGTGTGCCGCAACGAAAAGAATATATGTAAGAGTTGTGAAGTATACCGAATAGCATATGTTTATCATTATCTACATAGAGTAAAACTCCAAAATGTTTACACGTATTTATTCTAAAAGAAATAAGAAAACTATTTTTGAAATTATATCTAAGTGTTCTTATGTCATATAAAAAATACTAATTTATATGAAGGTACTCGTATAATCCCAAAGGATTATTAAGCGATGATAATAAAGCCTTTGTAAAACAGAAAATGAAAAACAAAACTTATAGATAAAGGACTTTTAAAACATTTTCCAATTCGTCTTTTGAAGTTTGTTCTGTTTTTTTCTTTTAGATCAGAAATTCACTTATGATTTCAATTTCTTTAGAAAATATTCGTTGAGTACATCTTAAAACGTTTTATGATAATACTTATTTGATGAAATTTTATTTATGTGGATATTATAACTCATATTTGATATAATTCTGGGCCTATCTAGTTGAATGGTTAAAGTGCTATAAATTCATATAAATTTTTAAAACTAACTAATTATTAGTACTGTTATATGGCTGCGAAACTGGCAAGGTGTCAAATGACATATTGTCGCAAAAAATTCACGTTTTTATTACTAGGTCCATCAGGCGCTTACTTAAAATTTTCTGGACAAACATGATATCAATTCTCTTCAGCCAAATACGGTCATCCGAAAACATTGTGGCAAATAACTAGTACCAGTGGTTAGGGATAGAGTGAGGTAAAGGTACTGGCCAGAGGTTGTGACCCATGCACCCGCGTGGAATAAAGGTCGAGATGATGATAATGATATATATGTTAACTAATATCACGCGCAAACTGGTCTAAAAGTGAGAATACATAGAGTTTCTCGGTGTCAGGTGACAAATATCTCTCGTAAGCTTAAATTTCGTATATTTCAGACAAGTTATTTATACTAATGTATATGGTTGCGAGAGTAAAGTGGCGAAAATCATATAGTCATAAATTTAAGTTTTCGTCAAAAGTGCCTTAGAGGTATATTAAGAATCTTTTGGTCAAATAGAATATCAACATTTGTGGAGATTTTCGGATCTTGTGATAGACACAATTTAGCAGACGAAGAAAATTAAATTGTATTGACCATATACTGTGGAATACGTTCGAAAATATTGCCAGATATGCACTGGCAGTGGAATCATTATTGTACTATTATTAAAGAAGCTGGTGCCATCCCATAGATGTAGAGTCGGGTGACGGTGCAGGTCAGAAATCGCGAGCGGTTTGACCCTAAAGAAACGATACATATAAAGAACGTTCAGTAAACGAATACTGACATTGATGCTACTTTTAATATTTATCAAATCATGGGATATGACAATAAATGGCAATAATAAATAAGGTGCTTATATTTTAACAATGTAATAAGATTTGGTAAGAATTCATGAGATTATATCTAACATTATTTGAAGCATTTTAAAGATAGTCTTATTGTACGTTGTGAGAGGTTCACATTACATTAGTAGCCAAAATCGAATAAAAAAAATCATAAAAAATAAATATTGACGATCAAATTGAACAAAAACACGAATGGCAGCAAATCATGCAAGTGATACATAATGCAGTGAATTCAAATTTTATTTTACATGATGATACAGAATACTCATGATGATGAATTGAGACTTAAAGATGAGGTCAGTCCTTTTTATTAAACCCAGATTTCATCTTTAAAGACTGAAGGATAATGAAAACTATGGATAGATATATAAAGCTTTATGGTCTGTCAATTCCATTATTTATTTCATTGATTGGCCACATTCATATATGAAAATTAACAAAATTAGCATCACAACACTAGCGGATGTATTTTAATGACGCATAGAGTTTGCTGACTACTATATATCATCGACGTTATTGGTGTCACTGGTAAAAGGAGTAGCATATACTAGAGACTAAAAAGATGGGGTTAATGTAGTGTTTGTCGACTGGTTGAAAAAAATATCTCAACAACAAAGTAGAGGTAGCTGGGAATTTATGTACCACTCTACTTGGAGTATTCAAATGTGTAACTGGATAATGATGATTGATTCGATATTTTCCAGTTGATAAATTTTAATTATAGTTATATATGAGTTCATATTTAATGGCAAATTAACATCGCAATGTGGCTCTATGCGCCCATAAGGCGTAAAGGTTAAAGTAATGATGACAATATTTATGCAATAATGTTACAAAATTTATATTATCATATATATGTAGTCACAATGGGTGAGGTTTTGACGTAGCTTAACAATTGAGTTAATTGCGTTATTTACGGTTATCATACTAACTCTATATTTTGACGAAAAAGACGAGTTTTTAAAATTTTTAATATTTATGAAGTATGACATTTTGCATGCGTGTCCAAAATTTCGATATATAAAAGCCAGATGATATTTTTGTTTTTTGTTTTTTGTAATATTAAAGTTATTTTTTAGGGAGTGTATACCCTTTAATGTTCACGTGATTTAAATACCTGGAGGCCGTAACATTCAGGAAACACATCTTCAGAAATATGGTTCCATAGACGAGAAGTACGCGACATAAACCCGTCTCAAAATTTAACCGTGCGACCAAACGTGAATTCAACAAAATGCTAGTGTGACAACCGAACTAGTCGAGTATTAAGTGCAAATACCCGAATATTGGACATAACGCGGACAACATCAGCAGAATTGCCATAATAATATCTATAGAAGAGTGTTAGCGAATTCTAAATCAGTGTAATTTGTTCTCAATTGAACCATAGTGTCCGTTATGCATAACATTTTTGAACTAATTTAGTCATAATAAAGCTGAGATGTATAAAAAATATGCTGAAATGGTTATACATTTCAAACGTATTAATTATGTTGTGCATTAATAGAGACTCATATATGTAGCCGTAGCTATAAAATAGACAACACACAGAATGCCATTAGAGTGATAACATTGATTGAGGGGCCTAGTAAAAGAATGGCACGTAAAATCATATTGATGACGTTACATATAAGAAACATCTTGCCAATGAGACACTATTTGAATATCTATGTGATAAAGTAATAATCTGACCAATGTACGGATAAATATACTGGTTCTAAGGCAATAAAAAAAGTGCCTAAAGCACAGTAATACTGATTCATAATTTCGCTAAATTTTTAATGAGCATTAATCTTAATTGGTGTTATATGTGATGTTACATAACATTCCATAAATGTCAATACATTGGGGAAAAATTTAAAAATTATTTGGGAATCGAAATAATTGTGAACATACATTTGAATTTATATACGTGTATTTCATAATTTACCTTGACTAATTTTTTTTTTATTCAAATATAAGATCAGGAAATACGTTATTTGGGAAAAGTTGTATTTAAAATGTAATTAAAATGTAGTTGAAATGTTAATTGCTTTACCTGGATCCCAATTTGTATTACCAGCCATTACTACAGCAGTCATTATTTACAAACGAACAAACACTGAAATTAAGAATACAAAAATTAGTCCTTTTTTTTATTAATTATTTTAATTACACAAAAAAAAGGTAATTAAAATTTATTTTTTTCAACATTTCTTAACTATACATTTATTAGTTAAAATAGCAGCATGAAAATGTTATGAATTTTCATGCTCCTATGTCAGTATTTAACAATTTTCCTATACAATTTAGTGAAACCAATGCCAAAAAGTATATTTATAGACCTACACGAGTATATAAAGGTTGGTGAAAAGCACTAAAATATGTTTGTTGGAAAATGTTTTATTATTATATTATTACATGTTACATAGAAGAAAATAGGGTCATGAACTTAAAACGAATACAATTTATTAGGCCTGGTGCCAAATAAAAATTATTTAAGCGAGACATGTCGTGTATTAGGTTTAGAAACTAAATAATTATATGCAGATATGTACAACTATACTACCTGTTGGTAATATAATATGTTCTATCAATAAAAATCAAGACATGTACGTATCTTTTCACGACCTTATGCTATGAGTTGAATTACAGGTTAATTGCCTGATTTACCTTTATTAGATGGTCATGGGAAAATAGCTAGATATAAAATTGTGAGTCGTTCTGTTTAATTTTCCCAATTCAACGTGAACCGCCTTAACAATCGGTATTGGATTCAAAGGCATATGGTGAGGAATTTTGATTAAAGGAAATATGAAATGAACACAATTTGAAATGGGAATGTTGAAAGAAGTATAACTGAAGTTGTAATAATAAGGAGAAAAGAGACAATGTAAATTAAAAAATAACAAAAACAATGTAATAGGTGTAAAATTCCACATCGATTGAGAATTGGATTTCTGGATCTCTGCTTTTTTATTTAACAAACTTAGCGTCTACTTTACTAGTATTCAATTTATTCTTTCTATACCCACAGCAGCGTTAAATATCCCACGCTTACTAATGTATGTATAATCGCCTGTGAGGAAATTGAATACCAAGCCGTGAATACATATTTCATTAGTGGACGAATTAGTTGTTTGTAGCAGAGAATTTTTATTTTCTTTATCAATTTTGGTAGTTTTCTTTAGGATTGGATGTATTGTGTATTAATTTATAAATCTTTCTTTTAATATCAACTATATGTAGGATAAATTATAGTCTTCTTCTTCTATTTCTTCTTTCGTTAGGTCATAAACAGTGTTTTCTAACAATTTGTTCCACCTTGGTGTTGTTTCATTTGCAATTTTTGCGATTCTATTATCTGTCATTCAACAATGTCCGGTGATAGTACGTAAGATTTTCATTTCTGTTGTCCTCAATAGTTGCTTAGTTCTGGACATATTATTACTGCGAATTTAAACTGCATATGTTAAAGTGGGTTTTAGGCATGTTTTACAAATTCGTTCTTTGCTGTCTTATAACATGTACTTGTTGCTTCAAATGACGTCACGAAAGCATCCATATATTGATGCAGCCTTGTTGGTTTGTTTGCAAACTGCTGCAGTAACATCTCAATAGCTGTTTGTTTCTGCACCCAAGTAACGGAACTTGTTCAATTGGTATGTTATCTACCACTAATGTGCATCTTATTGGTTATTTGGATATAACAATTGATTTTGTTTTCATGGCAGATATCAACATGCTTAAACTTTCAGCATCTTGTTTAAATGCAAATAATAGATGTAAATCATTCACATTTTCTGCAATGAGAACAGCATCGTCCGCATAACAAATGATACTGCTCAGTTGCTTTCCCATTCTACAAGCATTTCCAGTAGATTTTATTTCCAATATGATTTTGTTTATGACCATATTGAACAATGTTGGACTCACCTATCACCCTGATATTGGTATTGCATTTGTGAGCTTCCCATTTACTTTTATTCGCGTTGTGTTGTTAACATTTATCTGTTGTATAAGGTCAGTTATGTTTTGCTGGATGTTAGCTAAAATGCTAAAATGTTTGTAACATCGTCAATTTGGTTGCGGTATAACAATCTCACCAATTAGGTTGTCCCCACCATATTTCAGACACTTGTTTGAGATACCATCAACATCGGGAAAATTTTCTATTTTTAAGTGTTTTAATTGCTTGTTCAATCGGGTGTTAGTTGACCTAAGAATTATTATCTTGAACTCTGTGTCTCATATGTCCCAGATGGAACTCTTCTGTATTTGTATATATATTTAGGAAATGCGTAACCCATGCTTCAGCAGGTACTGATGAATGTTGGGTATATTTATTTACAGGTTTCTTTTTATTTCTGAGAGAGTTCCAAGTTTTCTTATGTCCACCATGCAAATCACGTTCCATATATTTACTGAAACGGTTTCAGTATTCCTTTCTAATTTTGTGTTAATACTGTTTTTAATGAGTTTATATATTCTGTATTCTACTGGGGTATTTAGGCTTCTGTATTTTAGGTACGCCTACCGTTTTTCTGTTGCCAAAATCTTCACTTCTTCTGAAAACCATGGTTTAATGTTGTGTTTTGCATGGATATTAACTTGCCTTCGTCCAACCACTTCATTTGTTGCGTAATTAATATTTTTAGCATCAATTTCTGGAACGAATTATGTATGGTATTGAGATGTATATTCAAGATGTTAGATGCACTAGAAATGTTAATAAAAGCAAGTATAATATTATCCTCAGCATTTAGTTCACTCTTGTTAATAGGGAGTAATGAAAGGTCATCAATGTGCAATATGTTAAGTATACCATCCAAAACTGAGCCCTGTATTACTCGATACGTTATAATATTTACTAGGTGATCGTTAAATCTGCACCTATATTTTAGATCAAACCATTTGTTCATAACATATCAAATGCCGTTACACAGTCTAGAGCCACCATAAAGTTAATTCGCGCTTATAGATTGGTGTTCAGATCATGTCCAACATGTATATCAGTGAATGGGATGTGGAATAATCCCTTCTGAAACCAATTTGTGATAAAATATAACTTAAACGATTTCAAACATACACGCGGCCGATCAATAATGTTGCAATATATGCCCTAGCCTAGCATTCTTAAAATATTGTACTTTTCGACTTATATATGTAATAATGACATTATCATCATAAACTCATATGAGGTTTTGGAAACTTCATTTGACGTTTATTTCAACATAGTTGTGAGAGGATAGCATAATACCATCTTGACAATAGCGCAAGATAGAAATATATTTAAGGATTCTGATTATTTACTGTAGTCTGTTAAAACGATACATAACAGAGCTTGTTTATATAACTTTTTATACGATATGTAGTTAAGTACAAACACAAAAATGAATATATGACAGTACCTCTCGGTGATGGCCGTCACGAACCTAGTTTGACACTTATTCAAATAAGACTAAAATTGGTAGTGCGATTTTGATGCAATTGGGGGCCTAATTCGGAACTAACATCCAGTTTCAACAATCTGGGCAGCTGTGTGTCTGTGTCTTTCACTGCTGCAACATATATATTGCATGAAAAACATCAACTAATCTAAGTTAGTACGATATGCGTTTATCGGTAATGGTATCATAGTCGTAAAACGCTAGACCTTTATGACGGTAGGCCTGATTTCGAATTTAATTGTAGACTAAATTTATTTAACTAAGTTTATCAATTTTTTATTTAACTATTTGCCCAATGAATGCCCAATGAATGAATAATAATATCTGTGTGTCATTTGAAATTGTAGGTTAATATATACTCTCTTCCGACATAACAGATGATAATTATATGAGTGGACATTCTGAGTACCGTATTCGAAAATCAATATAAAATGGTAAATATCCTACGTAACCAACTGAACTCAAATATAAAGAAAAAAAAATTGTGAACCGACAAAACTATTGTAGGTGGCTCATGAATTAAAGGCATACAAATTCGATATTCTTGGGTTAAGCGGTAATTTGATGAAACGAAAACGATTAAATTACTATATATTATGGGAAAGGAAGTAAAGTAATAGTTCATAAACGATTTAATAAATCCCTTAGTTGATGACAGCGAATGATATGGAACTGGCAAATTTTAGCTGGTACATTAAGATTATTTGGTGAAAACGTGCTTGATTTCAACAATTATGAAAGGAATGAATGTACTAGTTTGATATCACATGACATCTAATACTGTGGAGATGAAAAAATCAAAAGTATAACAACAACAGCAATACGTTGGGCTAACAGATAAAAAGGTTAGTAAGTGCATATTGTGAACTTCTTTTACAATTTATTGGCTGGTGGAATTTGAATTATGATTTCTACTGGGAAAAGTGATTGGCAAAATTAGTATATAGTGACTGTAGGAATATGAAAGCGAGTGTAGGAGAAGCGAATGCGGGGCTGATACGTAATACAGTACGTCATAAGAGTCTCAACCGAAATATTGACCAATTAAGCAATGTTAGACATAGACAGGATTCAAAAAGCCGGTACAGATTTGTTACCCATCTATTGATGCGTCTAAAATATTGTGAGAAAGAGCATCTTACAAATGTCCATCGATGTTGATAGTTATTGAGAATGAGACTTTCGAACTCTCTTATTTTGGTTAAAAATCTCAACGCCAGCACTCTATCAATTCTCTTGACACCCGCATCATGATAAATTCTTCGGTTTCTAATATGTCTATATTTACCTCTAGGCCTTCTGGCACCCGTTAGTAATCGAAGAAATTTGCGTCCCAGAATTTGAATTCTTTCCATTTAATTTGAGAATATCGCGGACAAAGAATACATATGCTATTACTAATATGCCTATATTCCCCCCTAGGACATTTGCCGTTAGTATTCGAAGACCTTTGCGTCCCAAAATTCTGTCCATTTAATGTAAAAATATCGACGATCAGGACGCAAATGCATGAGTAGCAAAAGGATTTTTATCTTTTTATCGAGTTTACTTGTTTGTTTTACGATTGGAGCCATTGAGTGTAGTGATCTGAAAATCTTCTTTGAAATCTCATATGTGTGAGTGACGGTCGAATTAAGGAGTGTTGGTGAATCAGATACTGAAATATTTTATGTCATTAACATTATTGAGCCTATTACCATTAATAGAGATGTTGACATTTCTAAGTAGGACATTACATTTAAAATAATTTATCTTTAGTTTCCAACGTTGCATCCATTATTTATAGTGTCCAAAAGTGTACGTTTATGATGTTAGATGTATGTTGAATGTGTAGCAAGTATTAAAATATCATCAGCATTTTCAATATTGTAGAATCTATAATATAGATCAAACCGTTTGTTTATATGGTGTCAAATGCTTTCTCACAGTTATATAATTGAATATTTCCCCAGCTATCTAGTTTGTTGTTGAATTGATTTTATAACCAGTCGACAAACACGACATTAGCATCATCTTCTTAGCCTCGATCACATATGCCGTGATTGAGTTACCGGTGGCACCGCATTGGGTGAGTATAGTCGATTATAGTCGGTAACTCCATTCGTCACCATCTTCGTCCATCTTTGCATTTGCTGAATCGCATTTGAGATCAGCAAATAGTTCCTTGATTGAATTGGACGTTTAGTTCTAAGGCACCATCCGATTAGTTTGTCTGCCAGACGCTAAGTCTTTGTTGTTTGAATTTACAGTGAGTTGTGATCGAGTTGCAATGTTTTCAGAAAAGGTACGCCTTACCCGCCGTCCACTTTTAAAAAACTGCTTTCTCCAGAGTTGACTATATTGTGTCTGCGGATTCTGTTGATTCGTCGTATTGCTGTTGTTAATCCCACTGTTGATGTTTCTCCTCTTCATCATTAGATTCAATGTATCAGCACTAATTCATTCCTTTCTTTCGTAATTAATGAAATCCAAAATATATTCTTCGATTTGTTTCAATGCGTCTGTGACTGTGGTCCAGTCTCGTCGAACGCAGTAACATGACAAATGGCTCGTCAAATGCGAGCCGTTGTCTTACCACTTCATTACGAAGCTTAGCAACGTGTATACGTCGCAGGCATTCAATTCACGTCTGTGCTTGATACTAGCCCAGACCACCTGATATCATATGCTTGACTGTTATAATCATTTAATTACAATGAATTAATTTGTATTCAATAAATAATATATTGATACTCGTACCACCCACACCATTCATAATTATATTATTATTATTATAAATATATTATACATTATATAAGCATAATTATTAAGTCCATATATTAATAGGCTTTGAAATCATATAGTTAAACTAAATAAACAATGAAAGTACTCGTACAATATAAATTAGATTGAGGATTATTTATTTTTTGTATGAGATTGCAATATGCTCGATCGTAGTATATTTGCATATCGTTTATTTTTAACTTTTTACTATGGCATAAGCATATAGTCGTATGGATATTTTCTATTTTAAATAATCTATTTTCATTAAATACTTGGAGCTACCACCACATCACATGAAAAACTGAAATATTGTGTTTTTTTTTTGTTTTTTAAATTAATATTACAATATATGTTTGTATAATATCTAGTTAATATGCTAATTAACACAATGGTGTGTTCTTTAAACTATCTGATCGATGAGACGATGAGATTATATGCGATAAACAAAAAAATTATATGCACATGATTAATTTTTAACTATACGTAGAGAGTGGCTAATTAAAATTAATAACTACCTTTTAATAACGCATAAAGTCACACTAAGTAGTTCAAAGTACAAAATTTCAAATGGGTGGTATAAATTCGGATGAAAAGAAGCTATTAGCTAATGATTGATCTAAAAATGTAGTTAAATTAGCAACATTCACATACTTAAACTAATGAAAATAGATGGATGTAAAAATTGTTGGCGATGTTTCTCAAATTGCACAAACTTAAATATTGTTTATCATCAGTTCTAGAATCGATTTCCATTTGAAATAGATGTAATGTAAAATTCACATATGCAACTTCATCATAATCATCTGAAACTTTAATCCGCGAAATGTAATTAACAAACAATCGACAGCATTCACGATATCTAGTCATCATCTTCACCTGACTTCACATCTTACTATACTAGTACCAATCTCTTTAATGACAATTCCCTGCCACATTATTTTTGTTTGACAGACTCTTCTACTAGCCAGAGGATTCTAGTCTACTGCATATATTGTGTCACCAGAAATTTTTGATGATTATTGCCATACTTCTCCTGTAGTGGCCGACTATCATCGTGATTACTCAACCCATCTTTGATGTCACCGGTTACTGGACCACATCAGTAATTGCATATGATCGAGACTTAAAAGATGGTGTTAATGTCATATTTGTCGACTAGTTAAAAAAATATATCAATAACAAACTATAGGTAACTGGTTTTTTATACACCACTCTGCTGAAATATTCAACTGTATAATTATGATTGATTTCATATATTTTTTAAGTTGCTAAATTTCAATTATAGTGTATTTCTGTTTATTTCAACAAACATATGTAGTCGCCAAAATCAAGATCTTGAACTTTGTTAGTTAGTTAGCACCATGTATCGTAACACAATAAAAAATAAGAGTGTCCACAAAATACATCTCTGCTTAACACCCAAATGTACATCAAATACATCACGAAGTTTTCCATGATGCAAGATTCTGCACTGTAAGTCACGATATAGACTGCGGATCATGTCAATCAATTTGGACAGTATTCCATAGATTTCAAGAATTGTGTACATAATAAGACGATAAAGACTGTCGAACGCTTGCTTAAAGTCGGCATTTAAGTCGTGCATTAACTAGAAGTTCACGAATATTTGGCTTCATGCAGACAATCTTAGCAGAACAATTGCCATAATAATATCTATAGAAGAGTCTTAACGCCCCCACATTGCGACTATACTGAAGAAAATCTATATGATGATTATGACATATGGTGATTTGTAAATTTGTATACATGTTTATGATATATGGTGATTTGTTCATCACCTATCAGTCGATAGGCTGACCTTAAGAGTTAGAGTATTATCGTGATGTGATCTAGTGATGACTCCGAATGGTCTATTGTCAAAATAGTAAAAACGATAGTGTAGCTGTAAATTGGGCATGCAGTTAGTGACAAAAGATCATTAATGAAAATTAAAACTAGTGTAGGGGACAACCCTAGGGAATACCTGCATCAAGTTGGAAACCATTAGAAGTGACGCCATCGAGAACAATCTGAATTGAGTGACCCTTCAGAAAATTTGAAATTCACGGCCTCAAAACAGAATACCTTTGATAATAATGCCCTATGTCAAACTCGATCAAAAGCCCCGGATATATCAAGTGCAAGCACATGAGTCTCACCAAACATGTGCAGGCTCCTACTACAAATTTCAGTCAGAGAGGTCAAAATATCTCCAGTTGATCGGTACTGATTATTTGACAATCATTTTTAAAGTGTTTAGTTGATCCAGAACTTAAAAACCAGCCTTTTCTTTAGGAATACTCGGTTCCATATTTTATTACACATTATCATTTTACATGCATTACAAATATAAATTTATTGTGAATGAACTTGCCTCTCTCTCACGTACAAGTATAGAAATCCCGAGATCGATTCTCAATGTGTATATGTATAATTACTCAATGGTAAATAAAATATCTTCTGTGAGCATTTGATTTAGAAGTCTGGAGGTTGTAAAATTCTGGAACACATCTTCAGACAGACGGTTCCACAAACGAGAAGTACGCGACATAAACGTACCTCGAAATTTAAGCTTGCGACCAAAAGTAAATTCAACAGAATGCGAGTGTGGCAACCGAGCTTGTCGTGTATTAATAATACTAATAATACTATGGCAATCTCAGCAGAACAATTGCCATGATAGTATCTACAGAAGAGTGATCGTAGAATTCAGCTTCGTGGTACCTCAAATGAAAAAAATAAATTGATTGATATCAAAATTGCGAAAAAACGATCACAGAAAATGTAAATTCAAATTAACATGTGAAATATAAGTATTAATGCTTGTGGACTCGGTGCACAAATTCCTAACAAAAACTCTGCCAAATTTTTTAAAACTTTAAACTGTCAACAATATGTTTCACAGCATATTAGAAAATAATATAGTTTTTCAGTTGATTTTTGATATTACTCGTATAGGGGTATAGAAAAATGGTAATTTAACAGCACATTACCGCTCTTAGAAATCTTATGGCATGCAGATTAAACTACATGGTGTATAGGCTATATGACAAAATATTAGAATAAATCCTTGACAGAAATGAAAACCAATACATAAATGTATGACTTATATTATGATCAATAAATTTATTAGTTAGTCTGTGTCATACGTGTATAATGTTAAGTTGCGAAAACACAACTGAAAGTTGATCTCTGAAACCTTACACTGATCCATATATGAGCATTAATACTTGAAATATACATTCTGTGGAAACTGAACTGGTGAACATAGTTATGATTTCTACGGGCACTACACTACATTGAATTTTCCGAGGAAGTTTCACATTTTTTCATTAATATTTTATACACATCCGTTACATAAGCATATGCTTTACGATATCAAGCAGACATAATAATCTTATGATAATTTATAAGTCTAAATTCATAGCATATTTAAATTAAATTAGTCCTTTAGGTACCTTTCATATATTATTTTGATTTATTGTATTCACTTTATATATACTTAATGGGCACTACGAGTATAAAATTTTGATTGTGTTACATATTACATGTTACATATTTTTGCAATTTTATTTACAGGACTCGGAATTTATTGTACATATAAATAGAGTTACTGGATAAATATTTGGTTGATTAGTTTTTGGAAAATCTCAAGGATGCCGTTGAAAATGAAAATGGAACATTAAACATAGTAGTCGACACTGTTGACATGTAGGTAGTGTACAGGTTAATTTCAAGTTTATAAATTACTCCTTAAAAATGCATGTAAAAAATATTTTAACTTTAATCTATTTAGTCGCTGTGATTTTCACATTATCACATTACAAGACCGAATATACATATTTATTTCTAATGTCATTCTTCAATGTTACTCCGGATGACCAGCTCAACATTCTCATCGCGGTTGTATATAATTTTAGCAAGTGGTCCCTTTTAACACCATAACACCCAAAATCGCAAGTTCATGTTTATGTAACGGGCATGTATCTCTTTACCTGCAGGCTGCAGCATTCCTTTCGGCCGAAATTTTATATATTTTACTTTGATTACCAGACATGAGACGTTCATATAGCAACGGTCCTAGATTTAGCAATAGTAACCCGCCTTTTACTACATTATCACCCTGTTAAGTACCATAGCCGATATGACAAACCTTTATATTTTGAATAAAGTTGCTAACATATAGATCACCCATAAATAGATGATGAGTGGAATGGTTGACTTATATCCACAAGTAGATCAATCTATATTAATCTTCTTGTCCTACCACCAGAAACATGAACACAAGATATGTCATTGATGGCGTGTAATCGTTGTAAAAAATTGTTTTAATGCCTTGTTTGTAAACTTGGTGTAAAAACATCGCACCAACAAACTATTGGTAGATTTAGTATATTGGAAACAAAATTTGATGTGACAAATTGTTAAAGTAATGCCGTCCAATGGGTATTTGTGGCTTAAATGTTAAGATGATAACGACTCTGAATTTATTTAAAAATAACATGCAAAAGCGATTAGAAATCTTTCCACAATACTATTTTCGTGGTTTCGATGGATCCTATTTGTTGAGTATATACAGAAATATAATTCATTATCGGTAGATTGTCTACTTAATTTGCGATCGGTTATTCCAACTACAGACAAACACAACTCTATCAATCTAGTACTCAACTATTTCTACTCGTTCAGTGTTATCACAAAGTCTATAACCATAGCAATATTTTCTTTATCCTTCTATGTAACACCGTCGCTAGATCGGTACTGTGTCCACTTAGGGATTCGTTGTTCCATGTACCTGCTTTTAAAATTTTATACGTCCTTAACTGTATTCACTTGTAATACACCCCTGAGGAAATCAGTTTGGAAGGAGAAGTTTATCTCTGGATTTATTCAAAGACAGGCGAACTATTTTATTATTTCTCCCATATTAATCATTCTTAAATAATGATTAAATAATAAGTATGTACTTTAATTTCATAAATAACTCTATCTGGTATCTTTTATATTAATTTTGTTTTAACTGGCGGCGGTCGTCGCTCCAGCACAATATCAAAGTAACTTAACTCACACTATATAGGGATTGAGATTCGAAGGTTTAATCGGCTTGATCAATCTTCGTCACTTTCATTTTCACAGAGTTCAAACTCAAAACAAATTCTGTGGGTAACGCGTTATATATCGCCTATGAGTTTCTTCATTCATTTAAGTTTAACAATCATCGTATGGCAATTGAAATAGCCAAGGCATATGCTTAATTAAAATCAGTTTTGTTGTGGTTATTTTCATATTGGTTCTAGATTTAAGTAGAAAATGGTAGCGTGCGGATCACAGCCTATTATATAATTAGTAATTATTTTCATTGAAATTATTGAAGCTTCTACTCATATGCATTGAGGATCAAACCCAGTTGTTCATAGATTATATGGTGTTGTCAAAAAGTTTTAAAATACACTCCGAGAACCAAACGTATCGAAAAATATTTAATTTTCAGAGAATATCTAAGGAATTTTGACCACAAAAATCAATTTCATACACAAGCAATGAACAACCAGATGAAATCCTAAACACTAATGTCAATAATTTCAATGCAAGAAAATATTGCTTGAGAATTATGAACTAGAAAATCAAATGCATTTGATGAAATTTCATCGCAAATGACAGACACAAATTTTTCAACATTCAGAAAAGACGACAGAAATTCATATTTCCTTATGAATTTAATTACGAGACAAATTTTCACTAAATTCAATTAATTTTCCTATTATAAAATTAATAATTCTTGTGAGAAAATTATTTTCTTCTCATAGGCATTGAGGATCAAACCCAGTTGTTATTAGATTACGAGTAAAATAGATGGTGTTTCCAAAAATCCTATAGATACATTCCGAGAACTAAATGAATCGAAAAATATTTGATTTTGAGAGGATATCTAAAGAATTTTAACCACAAAAATCAATTTCACACACAATAAATGAACAACAAGAAAAAATTATAATTGGTTGCCAATTATTGTAGGCCCTGGAAATTGTTTAACGGATCACAACATAATATATAAATATTCA
>JANSTX010015742.1:0-15248 GCA_027564355.1 Penthetria funebris
TTTATTTTCTGTTAATTTTGAGATGCGGATGTCCAACTTTCTCGCCATCTCTTCGGAGGCCTACCTATTGGCCGTGTTAAATTGTAGTAGTAAAATATATGATAAGTAAATTAATTCACTTACTAGTATCCTAGTATATTCTCTGCCATATATTCTTTTTTGTTTTTTGAATTTATTTCCTTGTGATGCATCTATACGTGAAGATAAAAGCGGTTAGCAAAAAGTATATACTATTATTAGATTCTCTATAGTATAAATGTAAATGAATATTTTATATTATTGTAAAAGAACTTAAAACTTACTGTAACCATTGTAAGGTTAGAATTTCTTCAGGTGCACATTCTTTATAGACAAATTTTGCTTTTGTAGATAAATATTGAAAGTCACACGTATTTTAACCATTAACAATATTCCAGTATGTGGCACAAAATTTCCATATGTTACTATTGCATAGATATTGTCTGGATTAAATTTTAAAAAATCAGTAATTACCATTATATTCTTCTACTAAGTGGTTACGTACGGTATTGCCTATGCATACACGCTTATATATTAGTGGTAGATATCTGTTTAAATGAAACGTACCAAATGTAAACTCAAACAACAATATTTAAACTTTACCTACTGGGAATTATAGGTTCAATTACAATTATCCGTTTGTATAATGTGAGTATTTAGAGTAATTTAGAGTGGTCGACTATCATCGAAGTTACTCAACCAATATTTACCTCCACGCGGTGTGACTGGTAACTCGGTCACGGTATATGTCAGTAATGGCGTGTGATCGAAGCTAAAAAGGTGGTGTTAATGTCGTGTTTGTCGACTGGTTGAAAAAATAACTCAACAACAAACTAGGTAGCAGCAGATTTATGCACCACTCTACTGAAATATTCAAATGTATAACTGGATAATTATGATTGATCCTATATTTTCCAGTTGGTAAAGTTCAATTTTAGTTATTTAAGTTTACATTTGTTGTTACATGCATATTTAAAACGGCAAATTAGCATCGTAATGCCGCCCTATGCACCTTCGAGGTGCATAGGTTTTGATGATGATAAGTCCCCAGCCACCCAAATAATACTGTGTAATAAATGTACATTTAATATGACTACGCAAACGAAAAGACAAAACACATATACTTCGTAAAGTAATTCAAAGATTTACATGGGTTGGGTGCAACAAATTTCAAAATGATTTGAATGACAAGTAGCAAAGGTACTGATACAAACAACTTTTATCTACGAATTGCGATTATCTTCAACTATGTGTGAATACTACACATTACAGAAAAATAACTTGAGCAGAATTGTTTACATTAATATAAAGAATACGATTAAAATCAATTACTTGTAACAATTTGTTAATTCCACCTAAAGTACATAATATTATTTTAACAGCATCTTCCACTAAACCGAAATATTCTACACAAATGAGATCTTATCGTAGATTACACACACATCCTATTCACTTTAATTCAAATTTTTTGTTTTCTGTTGCGTAATTTGTGCATTTGTAAGTAAGCACTAAGCTAAGGTAATGAAAAAACTATTGTGTTGGCAAAAATACGAAAACAAACAATTTGTTTTAAAAAAACAAATAATGGCATTTATTAAATCAATTTGGCATGGCGTCTCATCTTTGACATTTTATAAGAAAAAAAAATACACCTAAACTAATAGAATAAAATGTAATAGAGTTTATTGGCGCCAATTTACTATTCGATGTTTTCGTGATGAGTCATATTGTGTTTATTTTCTTTTTTCTTTAGCAAAATGTAAAATAAAAATATTTAAAGATATTTTTATTGCAAATTTAGTTAATTATTATTTTTAAATAAAATGTTCTCTTCATTATTATATGATTAACAATTAATTCGTTATGGTGAGCTATACACAAATAAAATCAATATACGACAGTTTTTTTCCAATTACATAGTGGTGATTGATATACATGTAAAACTACTGTATATCTAGTGAAAAAACATAATAATAATATCAATTTAAGCAATTCTTATATCTATACAACTTGTGACATAATAATAATCTTATCAAACACGAAAGCAAATTCTTGTATTAATTAGTGTAGTTTAATTTTACAATTTTGATTACTAATAATATAATAAACAAATTTTTCGATTCAATCTATGATTCATACAATTATTACTTGACTCTCCTTAATAACGGTTTGTTATTCTTGGACAATCGGGTCTTCTGTATAATCGTTGCATGAGATATAACTAATTGATATTGGTGCAGTGTATGATCTCTCAACATCTATCTGCTAGTTACCACAAATTCGGGTTCAATATTGTGTTTGGTTAGAAAATTTTAAACATACACCTAAAATCATTCTAAATTTTGTTGGTCATACATTACTATCAATAAATGGTTTGTTTTTAAAAATATGCAACTTTGAATTTTTTGAAATTCTGTTACACCTGCCAGGAATCGTACCATCTTCATTACTTACTTTTAATTGTACGCACAAAAGTGTTGCATACAATAAATGGAAGTGTTTTCATCATGAAGAATATAACTTGTTTGTATACTTGGGTGAATCAATATACGATCTCACCAATAGCCTGTCGTTTTCAAAACCTCCTTACCGAATTATTTAAATTTTCAAATGTAAATGTTGATGTATTATGTATTATATTAGAAACTTTCGGTTGACAAATTAAATGTTGTGATATGAAACCGGCAAATAAAGTTGTTGTGCCCGTATAAGTCATGATGGCGAAATGTACAAGATGTTAAGATGATGATGTAATAACAAACAAATATATATAGCTATGAATAATTTTTCGTTTCTTTGAAATTTATTCCTAAATTTAATCTTAAACATATGTACAATCCTGATGTTGTGTGGCACGTAGTAATTTTATTAACCGAATTTAATTTGTTATAGCCGCAGAGCATATTTTATTTAGATAATAATACTCAGTTACATATAGTACTATCCTTATATATATATATATTATTTATCTTAGTATATATTTGAAAGCGCCTATTTATTATAATAACAAGGTGTATACAAGAATTTTTTTAATTTCATGATATTCGTTTTCTATTAAACCTATCGATAACAAACATATATGTAAATTGTTTATCTTATCATGTTATCATATTATTATCATTGATACTTTTCCATCGTATTTGACTGTTTCTAGTCAAAACCGTACAGTCAGTTAATAATAAAATGTTAACAAAAATCTAGAAGAAAATTAAATTTTATAAACGAAACGGTTAGTGAAATATTTTAGTGATTCATATTCAATTTGATTTTGTTCTTTAAATCCATTTATATGTTAAGTCGTAAATTAAAATCTTAGCTGAGAAGTGAATCAGTTACGTTTTTTTGTTTTTTATGTGGACAGAGGAATAGTTACGCCAATCTACTTTTTGTAGTGATCTGTTATTATCAAATGTAATTATTATGATGTCAACCAAAACAAATACACATTCAGATTTCCGGTACAATCAAAATTATAAGTTGATCGGTTTCACATTTGAATAATGCATAACCAATTGCAACAATAACCTATATAGTTTATGGATCAGATATTTTTCGTCTGGTCGTCAAACGACCATGAAGGTAAAGATGGATTGAGTTGTATCCACGTGTTATTCGACTACTTTATTTGTACCCTACTAAATCATTAGATATATCAATATCTACCATAATCTCTCTGTACATACATACGTTTGACCAAAAATGTAATCTCATCGCCTATATATCTGTCTTTTCATCCGGAACAGCAAATTTTGTGCAACATGCGTTGAAATAAACAATTGTGCTGCATAACAACAGTTAATTGTATCATGGTTTTTATACACAAAGTTCTATACCAAATAGAATCTTGCAATATCCACTGTTTAGTATTTAATATATCCGTTTACCGTTTACATGAGTGGCATATAATGTCTAATACAATTTGAAACTTATACCTTAGCTATGTACGGTTGTTTTTCCTTTAATAACAGTCATATGACTACACTTGAAACTATAGATTGTTTTTATAATATTAATATATACAGGTGTATACTTGAAGTTTAATTTTACTTCGATACCCTACAGATAAGGTAACATGTGCAAGAGATGACATGCTTTACTATAGTAGTTAGGAATTATATATCTATTAATTTTGTTATTGCATAAAAGAAATAGTAAACTAAAACAAATCATCCATTATTAAATTAATAAAATCAAACGCATTAAAAGCGAATATATAATTAAATTGAACTATGAAATACACAAAAGGTTAACGATGAAGAATTCATGAATATAATAAATAATAATTACCATCAAATTGAATATGAAAATTAATTTGTTATACAATTTGGTCATTTTTTAAGTGATTTTTTTCACATTTTTTTTTTTTAGTATATACACATAAGTGGAACGAGGAAACTGCGAAGGAAAAACAAATAGAAAAAAAAACAAAAAAATGGGTCAGAAAGTATCGCGTACTGATTTTGAATGGATTAACAGTGATGAACCACATACAAGTCGTCGTATAGCAATGCTTAAAAAATATCCACATATTAAAAAATTATTCGGCATTGATCCAAAATTTAAATATATTGTTAGTGCAATGGTGTTTACTCAATTTGTGATGTGTTATGTTATGAAAGGACAATCGTGGCCAGTAACACTTTTGGTCGCCTATTGTTTTGGTGGCATTATCAATCATTCACTATCATTAGCAATACACGAAATTTCACATAATTTAGCATTTGGACATGGTTTACCATTAGCAAATCGTCTATTTGGTATGTTCGCAAATTTACCAATGGGTGTACCAATATTTATGTCATTTAAAATTTATCATCGTGAACATCATCAATATTTGGGAATAGATACATTGGATCCAGATTTACCAACACTTTTGGAAGCAAAATTATTTTGCACAACATTTGGCAAATTTTGCTGGATATGTTTGCAACCATTATTTTATGCAATTAGACCGTTAATTGTGCGGCCAAAGACACCAACTAAAATGGAATTAATAAATATTATTATTCAAGTGATTTTCGATGGAATTGTATTATATTTTTGTGGTTTAAGAGTTTTACTATACCTTATTCTTGGAACTGTTATCACAATGGGATTGCATCCAATTGCTGGACATTTTATTGCCGAACATTATATGTTTGCTAAAGGTTTTGAAACTTATTCATATTATGGACCATTAAATTGTTTAACTTTTAATGTTGGTTATCATAATGAACATCATGATTTTCCATATATTGCCGGAAGTCGTTTACCTGAATTGAAAAAAATTGCACCCGACTTTTATGAAACAATTCCACAGCATTCATCTTGGCTCAAAGTTTTATATGATTTTGTAACTGATCCATCCATTGGACCATATGCACGACATAAAAGACGTGCAATGGGTCTTAGTTCTTGAAAAAAAATTAAATTAACTAAAATTGTACATAAATTAGCATAAGTTATAAATAACTACGAACACAGTGTGCATAAAACTAAAAGAAAAAAAAAGTTATTTAATTATATTATTATTAATATTGTAATTAATTTATTAATCGATTTTTCCTTCTCTGGTGTGTATAATAAAATGTTATATAATTTTATTTATAAAATTCGATGAATATTACGAATATTATAAAATTAAGAACTTAAAATTTTAATCAGTACGTGCAATTTAAAATAAAGACAATTAAATTAGAAATGATTAATTTTTTTTACTTATCAGTGAATATTGACAAATTATTGGTTATTAAAAGAGAGACAATAAAAGATAGTCAAAACGATTTGTACGAATATGTATTTTAAATGAGATTAGATTTGTATTTTATCAATAAATGGTTCGTCTGAATGAAACAATTTATTGATGGGGGTTTTTATTTCTAAAAAAAATTATAGCAACTTCACTTTATTCTGATAGGAAATACCTACCAATGTGCATAAATGTTGATCACTTGATCATTTGACTCAGTTTATAATTTGTTAATTATTTTTGTTAAACACTTGAATGTGGTCTAATGTAACATGTATAATCATCAGTTTAAAACGTCTCAGTTGACATAGATATGAAAATTCCTGATTTGATCTGAGCAAAATTAAAATAATAATTAAAAGTGAATGTATTATATTATTATTATCTGATCAATGTCTCAGTTATGCATTTGTTGTATATTGAAATGGAACTGCTCACAATAATGTTGAAACTTTTGCAAGATAAATTTCAACCAACTGATGCTATAGTGCGATGCAAATGAGCTCAACACTTTATGCAGAAATAAAAACAAGATAGGTGAGTTATTTTCAGATTTTTTGCAATTATACATTTTACCTAAATCATTTCATTCCATTAAGGGGTTTATTCTAGGCACCTAACACTAACTAATTCAAATATAGGATCAATAAAGTGGTGCTTTTGGGTTGAAAGTGTCTTCTCGTTATTATTGATGTCTTACTAGAAATATTCTACAATTATGAATTTAAGGTTATTTGATGTACACACGATGTATCCATTATAATTAGGGGTCAGTTATAAAAGAAAGGATGAAAAGTGTAATTGATACCTTAAAAATGTATCGACAAATACCTAAAAAATAACAGATTTCATGCATAGCAGAAGGAATATAAATATTTCTAAGTTAATTATGGAAATCTCATTTATACATCATAATGTTTAGCCCATTTGATTCCACACCTACTATATCGTTGTTGAAATCTATGGTTGGTGCTGAAACTTATGACCCCCAGAAGATCTATGAATCTATTTCATTATGTGACAATGCATTGATATTTCAGGCCGAGATGAACGGAACATTAGAGAAAACCATTAACTCCAAGCGGAATTCATTATAAAAAAAATGTCACCTTTCTGTTTTATTAGCAGAATGAATTGAAAAATGACACTCTAACGATAAAATCATATTAGACAGATTTCCAATGTCTTTGGCAACAAAAAAAAAAATATCCTGAAGAAATTAGAAAAAAAATGTGTGAGGCTTTAACCTAATGCTACCCGTGAAAATATTATATACTTATTTAGATAATATGAGTAGATTTAGCTACAATGTTGCTCGAATAATTGGACAAATGTACAATTTCAAGATGTTTATCAAAAGAAGTCATGACTGGGGATATAAGCATAATAACAGTTGGATTGGAGCGATTGGTTTTGTGTATCGAAATGAAGTTGATATATCATTGACATTGCTTCGACAAACTTTGGAAAGATTGGATATAATTGACTCAACTGTAAATATATATTTGGCTAAGTTAGTATAAATTGATGTAAATGAATATTTCATACGTAATTTATATGGTGTGATAAATCCTACAATACTTGAAATTATTTTCAGACTATCACATATTATAATATATTTTTCTTATCATTGCGTTTAATGATGTCGGTAGTAGCACATAAAATAACCAAATTCGACAGCTATTGTTCTTTATTAACTTGTATTTTTCAATATCAAATGACATTTATTTTAAAGCAACAGGATTCTATTAAGAATGGGACTGGTAATTAATCTATAGGTACACTTGATCATCTTGACCTTTACTCTACGCAGGAGCATAGAGTGTCAACGAATAACTGTAATTGTTCACGATCTCTGTTCAGCACCTTCACTTCACTCTATTTCCTTCCACTGATATTGGCCGCCCTGATGACGGTTCTTCGCCATGTTGTTTTTGGACGACAGCGGTCTTCTAATATCTTGCGGATTACAGTCAAGTGCATATTTTGCAATATCACCGACCGGTCGCCTCAGTGTACGTCCAAATTAATTTCACATTCTTCAGTTGACAATTTTTTTCATAACCTACAGATCTGCCAGTCGCCACAAATTCTCATTTAATGTTGTATTTGACCAGACAATTTTTAGTATGTATCTGAGGCACCTATTGTCACCCTCCAAGTTTCGTAGCCTTACAATAGTACCGATTGAACAATTTGTTTTAAAAATCAGAAGCAACTTCAAATTTTTTGAAATTTGTGATGACCGCCAGACTCCATTCAGCATACCGAACATTTGCCGAGCTTGCTATTCATTTAATTCAACTTCGTCACTGATTTTGCAACTGAACATCCTTCGTCGTAGTTTCGTCACTGAAATATTGATCTTTAGACCGGCTTCATGTGTCTATCTCCAACCGTTTATGAGAAATTGCAATTTTTTTTTGATGAAAAACGTTGGTACGTTTCATAGGTTTATGCATTTGTATCAGAAGATTATAATCTTTAGAAGATGCAATTTATTTGAAATGCGAATATCTCGGAAACGGTTAAAGATAGATATTTCGTGTCTTAGGATGAAATATGTAGAAAGTCGTTGCGCATCTTTTACAATTAAAAGCGATGCTGACAACCGTGTAATAGCACAAGTTTTCTTGTTTTTTTAGACTAATTATTGTATTAGAATACCTGACATCTGTATATAAAATGTAGTGGGCGTTACTACGTATTTTACCGTCTCTAACTTCTTTGATCATACAGCAAGTTAAAAAGGAGTAGGAACAATAGTGGTGATGTTGGAATATCAGACAACCATACTTCACTGCCTTACTGCTCTTTAGGTGAGCTACCTGAAGTTCGAGGCCTCTTCAGTTGCTCACGAAAGTACTCAGTACATCTCTTTCGATTACATCTCTTTCCATTACATCTCTTTCCATTTGTTAAATTTAGTTTGAGATTAGTAAACCGTTCCTTGATTAAATTGGACGTTTACCTGCTGTGTAGGTGCGTACTGAATCATTGTTACCTATTGATCTGATATTGGCTTCCAGAAGACAAGACTACGCATTGCAGAAACACTCAGCAACAATTTCAACATTGAGCTCATGAAAACACGCAGTTCATCTTTACATTTGCTGAATCTAATTTAATATCAGTAAAGCGTTTTTAGATTAAATTGGACGTACTGTTCTAAATACCGCCCGTTTAGTTTGTTTGCCAGATGCAAAACTTTGAATGTAAATGTTTTCAAAACAGCTCTAATCACTAATTTTCATTGTTCAACAACACATAACAAAAAATGTGTAGTTTTGATGGGCAAGTTCACGGATAAATAGGACAATCGAATTGCTATGCGTAAACAAGGGTCTGGTTATGCGATAACTTCGACTGATAATTATAAGTGGTCGCTATTCACTCGTTTTTATCGATCAGGGCGTTAAGGTGCTAAACAATGTGTTGATTCCAAGCGTTGGACATTTCAATAGGACTCTACACAATTTAACACAACAATATTTACAAAATCACGTTGCACAGTTCGGTACTTCGCAACAGTACTCACCACACCTAAATCCATTGAATTTCTCCATTTGGTCTATTTTTGAAACTGAGATATAACCTCAGAAAGAGTTGAATACATTGAAGAGATGAATAAATTGAAGAGATGAATATATAGAAGTGTTGAATACGTTGAAGAGTTGAATAGATTGAGATGAATATATTGTAGTGTTGATTACATTGAAGAGTTGAATACATTAAAGTGTTAAATATATTGCGGTGTTGATTACATTGAAGAGTTGAATACATTGTAGTGTTGATTACATTGTAGAGTTGAATACATTGAAGAGCTGAATACATTGAAGAGCTGACAACATTGAAGAGTTGAATACATTGAAGAATTGTACATTAAAGTGTTGAATGCATTGCGGTGTTGATTACATTGAAGAGTTGAATATATTGCAGTGTTGATTACATTGAAGAATTGAATACATTGAATTCAGTGCTTAGTCGGGAATACAAACTCACATTCTGATGTGAAATGTTTTTCATGAAATTTAATGTATTGTTAAAAAATATTCACAATTTACAAAGCTACAGCATTTTTAATTGGTAACACTTTAAGTGAGATTGATGATGCTTATGAAAACTTATATGTATGTAATATAATATTTATCCATATTTGACAATAATTTTATTTTGGTACATAATAAAATAAAAAAAAAATGAAACAAAACTATTGACATTATATTGCTTAGCCATGAATATTAATTCTGATAGTATTGTCATTACTCTTTCTTATTTGAGTACTTAAATTTTTAAACTATTTATTGGATATCCAACATCAAGGAATATAAACGTAAAAGGTATGGTCGTTTAAGCGGAACAGAAAATATTTTCATTCTTGGTTCATCCATAAGGAACATTCCACCTTTCCGCTTAACACCTTCTCTATATGAACTATACCTTGTACATTTATATATCATGTCTTAATCTATCATCTTAATGTTTGAAAGCAACTAAACTAAATTGAGTATAAACGAAACAAAATTATATAATTGTACATTTCATAATTATTGTTATTAATAAACAATTAAGTAAATATTTATTTACATTAAAAACAAAAAAGACACGCACTTTAAGCTACATAACTATATTCATCACCAACATATGGCGTTCTCTCTATATACTGTTTATCAATAAGAGATTCTATACACTTTTTAATCATCGAAATACTTGGGGCAAAACATACTTTCGATTGTGATAAAATCTATAATTAGATAATTATTTAGTATAATAAATTATGTGATTCATAAAAAGCAAAAAAAAAACCCTACCTCTTGTATTAGTGCATTATGTTTTAAGATTTTCCTTGATTTCATTATCCTGACTATAGCTGCCTGTAAGTATAATTTTCGATCTTCATCAACAGCACTCATTGTATGTTCAACTTCTTGTGGCGTTTCCTTTTGTAATGCAGCGGTTATTTTAAACTTTGTACGCTTATTTGAATAATCAAAATTTAATTTAATTTCAGTTTCACCCTCCAATTGTTCTGAACTTGCAATCAATAATTTTGATTCAATTAAACTGAGCATATGTTTTTGAAACGTTTCATTATTTAATTGTAGTGTATCCTAAATAAAAATAAAATGCTATGTGAATGTGAAATTAAAAAAAAAAAACATAAATGAATTCATATTGTTATTTGAAAATATTACGATAGAGTCATGTCCTGCCGTTAAAAGGCATACAGACCGTGATTGAAGGGTCTCTAAAAGAATATGACCGGCTACCATATTCTAGATTAAATCTAGAGTAAATAAAAAGCACCGCAACGACTGTGCCGCCATTACCAAAGCAATAACATTGGCTATTATTGTTCCCAATTCAATGATAGTCGAACATAAAATTGATGAAGGGACTCATGGGTGATTTTCGACTACGTTAACCACGATATTAGTCATGATTCAGTGAAAATTGCACAACTTCGGCATCTCAAGGTCTAATAAGAGTTATTGTAAGAGTTGGGTCGCTGAATTTGTATCAGGCGGCCTTCGGCAGTAAAATAAATGTCACATAGATGAAATGAGAGGTAAAGGAAATTACGTTTTTTTTATTGTTATTTATTATGGTTGAAATATGAAATGAGTTCACTTTAGGAATTTTTCCCAGGGAGAATCAAAAACGTGAAGTAAAAAAGTAGGTACTTAAAACATCGACTCAATAAATGGCTTAATAAAAGGCGAGGTGGTTATTGTTAACTCTAACCATCATACCAGCTAAGAAATTCTGCTGAACAAAGACATCATACTTACCGTCAAATCTGTAAAAGATGAGTGTGGAAATGTTTTGAATGCTGACAGAGTAATAAATATTAGGTAGAAGGAATACTTCAATCATATTGGAAGAGAGAGAAAAATATAAATTTATTGGGTTCAGTTATCACACAAAGTGGTAAAATCTATAACGATACTAAACATCGAATAAAGTCAGAGTGTTATGTGATCGAAAAATGCCACTAAAGGTAAACGGTAAGGTGTTTCATGGTTTTGACGAGAGTAATGACATGGTCCTGAAGATAAGCTGTTAAAAGAGACCATTGCAGAAATTATACATTAAGACAAGAATGGTAATCTGGAGTAACATTGAAGGAGAATTAAGAACAATTACGTGCGTGGTAGTTTCAAAGTTATATCTATCACAAATGCAATCACTCAAAATAGATCATGTGGCAGGTAATGCGTAGACTGGGAGATTGGTTTTAAATACTGAAATTTGGAGAGAAATAAATTGAGAATCTGAAGGCCCCACCCCGAATAAGAAATAAGGTAAGGAACAAGAAGAATAAAAAGAAGAAGACGGTAGATATGTCTATAATCTATTCCCACATATTTAGCAAATTAATAAGTAATCTTTTCACATACCTGTATCTCTTTACAACTCATTACATCAACAGTTTCAAATAATAATAACATAGCCATTTGATATGTTTGAATTGTAATAATATAGATTTTCTTTAAATAATAAACTTTAATTTCACCATGACACAAATGATGTAACCAGGTGAGTTTACGACCGCTAAAATTTGTTGAGTAGAAATTTTCAAACTACAATAAAATTTTAAAAAAAAATAAACCAAAATAATATTAACAATAATTATGTAATGAACAATAATAATTTAAAATTAATTTACCATACGAATTGATTTCTCAAATTCCTGAGGAACTGCAAACGATATAACCACTTGTGCGGGTCCTAATGGCCATGCACCAGCTTGTAAGACTTTTATTGCTAAATTAATACCTAATAATTAAATAAACATTAAATTGAAAATAATATAAAATTCATACGACTAAACACAAGAGTATGGTTTATTAATTAATAGAAAATAAACAAAATGATTACCAATTTCAGCGTCACTTTCTTTAAGGAAATCATTAAATTTTAAATTTAAATCAGCTGACAGAGATATATCCGTAAACATCCTATGTAATTTATTGGTAAATTCATATCCACAGGCTTGCTGTATGTCAATTAAATATTAATTTATTAATATTTACATTTTTTTAAAAATTAAATAATAAAATAATGATGACCTTTAATCTATTGATCATTGCCTCCTCGGCATCCATACTTTGTGACTGCTCATGTATAAGTCGTTTTGCAAGCATACGACTATAAAATTTTTGAAATACATCTTTATCCTCAATATACTTAAAAATGGTTATACTATTTGTTAATTTACTATCAATTTCGATTTCTGTTGATTTTGATTTTTTCAATAAAGTATCACAGTATTTTGCAACCTATTTCGTACAGGTACAATATATAAATGCATACAAGCCATACAAATTAAAAATCATTTACTATATTATTAGTAAATATTAATTATTACCAATTCGGCACTACGACAAGGTAGTTTTTCGTCAAGTCTTTTATTTATGACATTCGCACAGGCCATATCAAGTGCACTGAAAAATAATGGATCACTATTAAATGTACTAATGATCATTAGTTCATATTGGCGATGTACATCAAGCATATCCTCGACAAATTTTATATGGGTCTGAAATTAAAAATAAAAATGCATTAAGTCATCCGTTGAATATGACCTTCAACTATAAAAGAAATAAAAAATAAAGCTGTTTTAAATCATCCTCTGTATTTCATATAATAACTCTAAAAATTTCATGAAAAATAAGAATCATTTTAATTTTTTAACAAACACAAGGCTAGATTAATAATGAAAGTATGAAAGTAAAAATAAAATAAGGAATTACTTTTTTTTCTTAATAGAAATCAATTAATTATTTAACATAATCTCCTTTTAGTTCGATACACTTTTTACATTCCAATATTTTAATCTCTTCGGAATAAAGGATTCGTTGAGATCTACAAAATATTCATGTGTTGCATCGATGACATCCAAATTTGTATTACATCTCTTTCCAGCTACAAATTTTCTCTTGTTCGGAAAAAGGAAATGCCAAATCTGAAGAATACGATGGATGAGAAAGTTTTGCATAACGTAATTCATTAAATCGATCTAGTAATGACGAATAATATGCACCGGTTGTGTAAGATGTTATACATTTAAGATGTTTAATATATCTGCTATCTCATGCGCTTGCAATCTGCAAATGTTAAAAACGATATCATAGATTTTGTGGATTATGTCTTCAGTAATCAACTATTTTCGACAACCTGATGATGATTTATCATGCTCTGCTTTTGTTTCTGTGTTGAAGTTGTTTACATAAAAAGAAATGTTTAATCAACACTCGGAATTTATTTATAATAAATACAGCAATTTTTTTTTGCCTGTAATATTTGTCAAAACGAAACGAATTGCCATTCGCTATAACCTATTATCAAGCATTTATTCCATTCAGATGTTGATGTGACCAAAACAACAAAAACGCTAATTATGAAATTTATTCTGGCAATATATTGTTTAAAACGCTGCTGGCACGAAAAAATTTTATAGGTTTCAGTTCGTTTTGAAATACCCAATAGCTGTTTGACGTTTAGTTCGGAGCAATGTTTCGTCGGCTGTGTCTATGTTCTTAACATTGTTTGATGCATCATAATTGAATTTTTTGTTACCATTTCTTTGCTCAAATTGACACTAGTGTTTTATTTTTAGTTTCTGTCAGATTGTACGATAGCCTTAGTGCACGCAATTTCGAAATTATTAGCTAAATGCTATTACGATTGTTTATACTTGACTCTTAGCAATGTCCAAGAATATCTGAATCTGAAGCATAAGTTACATGGCGATCAGTCATTCTCAATAAATATTACAAACTGCATTGATGAGATGTCCTCTGTTAGATATTTGTAGCTATAGAGGCGACGATGTTTTTAGTGATCATTATTATTGATCAGATAAAATTAAAACTTATGGCAGGCATGAAAGTACCTAGAACTGCGGGACGTATAACCGTTGCTAACTTCGTCATGAAGAGGTTAGACAACGATTCGCAGGCGCTTTGACGAATAAATTGGCATCTGACGAGACTGGAACATAGACGCATTGAGACAAGTCGGTGAAAATGTTTTGGGTTTCATTAATTATAAACGAAATGAATAGATTTTTTTTTTTTTTATACTAAAGTTATTCTTTAGGGAGTGGATACCCTTTAATGTTCATAACACAAAATAACTGTTTATTTGCTCAAAACGATGGATGAGGAGGATATGAACGTAGGAATTTGTGAACATTTGATTTGCATAGGCGTATCATAACATATCACCAGAAATGTTGAAAGTGGACTTGGATGGCATTGCATCAGTATTGGATCCCATTATGAGTGAAGTGTGGTTGTCTGATGATATCCCAACATTATGGAAAGAGGGGTTGATAATTAAGTTTCCGAAAAAGGGTAACTTGAGTATTTACGAGAAGCGGCATGGTAACAAAGTTATAGCTATTATTGTGCACGGTGGGTCTTGCACAGACTATATCAACATATAACGCAATATTGTTGAGCAGTCGGTTGAATGGCAAACGACATTGTATATG
>JANSTX010015753.1:0-17294 GCA_027564355.1 Penthetria funebris
ATGTGCACTGCCACTAATGCATAATACAACGAAAACAACAAATGCGGTATCAACTTCCATATATACACTTCAAATGTAAATGGTATTAAAATAAATATATTTTTTTTCTTTTCGTTTAGTTAAATTGACAATAAAAAATATTATTTTAAAACTAAGTGGGTCGCAGCAGCAACATTCTTAACTTAGAATAACACAAATCAAAAATAAAAAAAAAGAGTTTATAAATAAAACAACACTTTATGTTTGTGACAACAGATAACGCCAGAATTTCTTTTTTTTTTATTTTGCCATTTAGTAGTTTTTGTTGTATGCAACTTTCTAGATTTTTTTTTTTTTTTTTTTTTTTGTACATACATTGGCGATGACTGATTCAAGTGACTTTGGCAGGCAGGCACAGTAAATAATAAACAAATAAATTAGTAATAATTAAATTTTAATGAAGTCACAAAAAATACACAAACAAACACAGAGATTTGAAGGTAATCTAAAATGGTAAATTTTTAAATAATACCCAATTGACAGATTCTTATTTAAATATTTGTATATACATAAGTCAATATAGACACATAAAGCTCACTTTTGTCCCTCAATTTGTCAGAATTTAAAAATTGTCATATTTTGAAAGACATGAAAATTTGAAACTACGGCTATAATATTGTAAACTAAATGAAATCTAAAGTAGCACCAACTACAATAAATAATATATAATAAAAATATTGTAATATAATATAAAATTGTCAGGATCTTAATCGTTATAGACTTGTGTAAGATTTGAATGCATCAAACAGCATATTAATCGAAACATATTATAATAGTTATCCAATTTCACAGTAGTATAATTTAGAGTGGTGCATAAATGTACGTTTAACTAGTACATTACGTGACGTAAAAACTAACTTCGCCACATCACCCACCATCAGATTAATGCTCGTAAGATATACTCTCTACCCTCTTCATGGATGTTAATTGAGGTCTACGTGAAAAAATCTAAAACAAGCATAATTACACTACAAACACAAATAATACAATGGACCACTCATAAAAAAAAAAACTTATAAATTGTATGGAATATTTTAATTAATTATGAAAAATATCTAATTATTTAATTAATTTAAAAATTAAAAAATATTCCAAATTGAATTCGTATTAAAATTTAATTTGGTTGGTTGTTGTGGTGTGAAATTGATCCCATGGTTGCGAAAATAAATTCCTTTCATAAATTGCTGACAACTTTTAAGTTTATATGTAAGTAATATTATATGTTGTTTAAAGTACTGTTATATAAAAATAATAAATTCTTTTGCATTAAAATTTTAAATAAATGTATTTAATTATTGTTTTTGTTCATTTATGTAATAAAAACAATGAAAATATTAAACAAAATATTTTAAAATTTTGCAACAATGAACAAAAATTTCCCGTACTGAATTTCCATACTTGACAACGGTTGCATCGAAAATGTACCATATTTCAAATTGTTAGGTAAATGAAAAAAAAAAAAACAAAAACAAAACCAAAAACAAAATAACGTAGAAAATTTAAATTTAAACATGATTGAAGTTGCCGTTTCAAACAAAAATATCCTTTTACTTAGTGAATATTTTTGGCGGAATTAAAATCTTCGAGCCATGTGTAGATGCATTTTTCTACTATAATTAAATATTTTACAGTTATAGTCTAGTGGGAAAAATTATTTCTTTAACTGTTATTTATGTACTACAATTATAAAAATGACAACAATTTTTGAATATTAGTACCCCATTGGCCAACATTGTGACTCAGATGAAGATAACTTAGATATTGTTCGATAAAAGTTACACAGGAGTTGAAAACATATCTGATGTTAACCAAATGAAATGCAACTTTCATCTACTATTGCACACGTAAAATTGTAAATTTTTGTAAATAGTAAATTAAATACTACAAAGTATGTAAAAAAAAAATGAAAACGGAAAAAGAGTCTTTTGTTGGATGTAAAGACCAGATGGATATCTATGGAAAAAATGTATTTAAAAATAATACGAAAATTATTTACGAAGTAAAAGGGATATATTTTTTTATTTGTTTGAATATAAGAATACTTAAGTTCTTGCAACACTAAAATATAAATATATGAAAGTTTTCTAGGTTATTTCCTTTTTAATAGTTGTGATTGACATAACAATTTCTAAAATGGGAAATTTTCGATGCAACATTGTCAGAGATTTTTCTTCATTTCTGCAAAATTTCAACATATTTCATTTAATATTTTTGTTGTTTTGATAACATAAATAAACAAATATATAATTAAATACATTTATTTGAAATTTTAATGTAAAAGAATTTACATGAACAGCACTTTAAACAACGTATACTTACATATAAACTTAAAAGTTGTCACCAATATATGAAAGGTATTTATTTTCGCAACCATGGGATCAATTTCACACCGCAACAATACGAATTCAGTTTGGAATACTTTTTAATTTTTAAATTAATTAAATAATTAGAAATTTTTCGTATATAGTTTGATGGAAAAAAAATAATAACTTATAAAACTTATAACTTTTTTTTTATGAGTGTCCCATTTTAAAAAATAAAATTATTATTTATTAATTACCTTGTTTGAAAATCCGGATGACAAAACCACTCTAATCCATTGGGACATTATAATTTTGAGAAGATAATTAAAAAAGTGAATTTAATGAAAATCTGTATACCTTCGTATGACCAGAACATGTAAAACTACTAAACTAATGACAATTTCTGTCAATATCAAATTCATAATGTTGGAGAAGGAGCTATATTTTATTCAACAATAATATTATGTATAAAAAGTCATTGAATATATGAAAAATACAGTCACGTTTTAATTTATGGAAAATTTATTTTTTGATTAATTAATTTAATCTTGCAATTACTATACAAAAATTATTTTAGACATTTCGGGTCCTTCTTTGATCTACGAACGCCAGGTTTAAATTGAACAACTTCAAACTATATATGTAAGATTCGACAACTTTACCCCTACCCTTACTATACTAAATGTACTATACTAAAATCTGTCATTGTCATAATGGTTTAATAGGATCAACTAGGAACATACTGATGTATGACCATCAAAATAGTCACTTAAAAAACACTCTACGCGTACACTCAAATACGAAACATATAAATTTTCTGTTGATTGGTTGAATTATGTAATAAACAAGTATAAAAATTGAAAATAAGAATCGATACATCTAAAGTTAAAACGAAAGCAAGCAAATAATATTCATTAAAGTAGAAGAAGAAGTAGAAAAAAAATAAATAATTCACCTGAATTATTATAATTGAAACGTTTAGCAAAATGAGAAATAAATAAAAAATGAAGAAAAAAAAGGGAAAAGGTAAACAACTCAAAAGTTATATTATACAACTCAATGTGTATGGTAACGTAATAATAACATGAATTGTATATAGAAAATGGCCAGATGTTACTGTTTTACAATGAAAAAACAAATTTACCAACATAAACCACATAAAATTAAATATGGAAAAAGTTTTCCCTAACTACATATTTGCATTAAGAATAAGAAAATTGTACAAAAAATGTATATTTTGAGGTAAAAAAGATTTTATGAATGATTGTGCATGAATTTTGTATGAATAGGTACGAGTACTATACGATATATGCATAAAATAATAAAACATACTAATTGGTGTCATACTGTATATAGTTACTGTCATAATTAATCACAATATGAAACTAATACACCGCGGATTCCAATCAAGTGCTTATTTTGCAATATCACCGACCGGTCGCCTCAGTGTATGGCCGATACAATTCCACTTTCTTCGGGTGTCAATTTTGTTCATCGCCCCAGATCTGACAGTTTCCACAAATTCCCATTTGATATTGAATTTGGCCAGAAATGTTTTAGTATGCGCCGAAGCCACCTATTAACGAAAGTTTGAATTTATGACACGATGTCATTTGGCATTTTTCAAATTTCGCAGCCATACAATTGTACCGATAAACAATTTTTTAAAAATTTATCGAGTTTGTGCCTTTTCAATTTTTTGAACCACCTGCGCCAGTTTCGTCGGTTCAAGCATTGTTCTAATGTTCCAGGTTCCAAATTGTGTCCGTTTATGTAAGCCACAAGTTGTCATCATATTCCCATTCGATCCGAGGCCATTTGTTGAAATTTCTCTTAATAATTAAAAAAAAAAAAAAGCCAAATGTTTTCAAATTCTATAAATTATCCATTTTTAGGGTATAAAAACAGACAAATATTTTTCACATATTTCTCATATAAAATGTTGTGGAAAATTCTGTACATTTTTGACGTTACAAAATTGAATTTTTCCTATTTTCATAAAGAATTTTAAGGAATTTAAAAAAAAAAATGTTTTTTGTCAAACAAATATACAGTATGTACAGTATGTATGGTAAGTTATGGATGTGTCGCAGCTACAATAGAACATTTAATGTTTGTATTTTAAGAAAAAAAAATCAAGAGGCACAAAACACATGCGGTGTTGTCTTTATCATAGATAAAAATACAAATAGAAATTTGGAACTGCAATTTTATTGATCAGAAACTGTGTGATAACTTCACATAATTATTGGGAAATGTGTTCGTTATTAGAAAGTTTTCAATAAGGATAATGTTAAAAATTGTAATAATTAAAAAAAAAAATATTACAATCAAAACATAGTCAAATTAAACACATAGAAATATTTAGTCAAAACTTAAACTGTCAAGTAAAGTAATATAATGGGCATTGAATTTGAACACGTAAACGTATAAGATCAATTACATACATCGTTCAGGCAGTGGTAATATTGAATCCAGATAAACTGGAAACTATTAATGAAACCTATGGGTTCGCTTAATTCAAAAAGATAAATAATGTTAGTCTCAACAGTGGTGTGTATATATATCAATTTAAAATACATATAGTAGCGATGTCTCAATACTATACATAATTATTTTTCTTTTTGCAGGGTAATTACTGAACTGACGAGAACTGTTAATTTGAAACCAGGGTTCAACATCGAAGCATTGGTGTTCTGATTAAGATACCTATATATCATATGTGAGAATTCTACAGTATTTTTAAGGTTCAATTCATACTATTACTGTATATTATGATGATTATATTATTATTATTTTTTTATATTTGACCGATTTCTCAAACAACAAATTATATAAGAAAACAGTTGATTGGTTGATATTTAACAAGTACACTTTTTGATTATAATAAGCAGACATAGAAGATACAATAGCAGAACACCACAGACATAGTCAAGATCAACAGAACAATATATTTTAATAAATTCGTGATGGAAAAATCAAGAAAGATAATATGAACACGTGGAACAGACAACATTTTGATTTGTAAAATAAAAGATAAATAATTGTAAAAAGTATAAAAAGGAAGATTTTCAAAAGTGGAATGTCTCTGAAGGTATACGATTAGGAATTGTCAAAGATATAGTAATAATATAATATTAAATGATAATGTGTCAATTAGTGTAATTATTAAAAAAAAAAATCTGATTCATTTCAGGTCAGTAAAACAGTTAATGTTTAAAAAGATATTAAATTTAAATAGATGTACATTTTTTCTGAACTGCAAGTTGTATTTATATGAAATATTTAAAAATAGACAAAATAATAGTATTAAATTAGAAACTTAAATAGAATAAAAATAAGTCGGACAAAAATGTAACAAGTTACAAATGGTTAGCAAGATACAACGAATGTGAAACTCGCAATAGATTTGAGTGCATAAAACGTACAAAAGGTTTATTTATTAATGTGCCCAATGTGCCAATGTACCAAACAAACCTTTGGCGTTTTTTGTTTTTTTCATGATTACTTGTGCACATACATTATCGGTATGGCATTTGTTGTTATATACAGGAAAGTACAAAATTTCGTACATAATTACAGAAATTTCATCGATTATTTCTTGCAGGAGGAATAAAAAATTGAAAATATATCTTTTCAATCTTTGATTCTCTGAGAGATTGTGAAAAAAAAAGAAGTAAATAAAATATAAAATTAACGATACTAATGACCTATTTTTAAAAAAATTTTGTCTGATTTTATAATTTCGAGTTCATTCCGTTATTTATGATAAACTTTAATTTTAATTAGCTGCAAAGATTTTGAGAAGAATATTTTAATTAATTTTATTGATATTTTATCAAATTCATAGAACACAATTTTTTCTACATAACAATTGACTCTGATATTGATACATATAATTTATTAAGAAATACACGTTCATACCACAATGTTATATGCAAATTAAATTATGTAAATGAAAAACTGATTAATGTTTTTATATTTTCGCAATAATTCTACCTTTTACTTAATTTTTTTTTTTGTGATGAGATGGAGCATATATGAAAAACAGCATCAGGCAAACAATTCCATCAGGTACAATATGATGATGTATAATTTATAAATAAACATTATGTTCTCATCTTTAAAATTTAAATAAACAATAACACAAACTATAATATCGATAAGTTATAATATAGTCAATAGATTCTATTATTGAATATATCACGCGTTTTTGTATATTTAAAGAAAAAAATAAAATAATATTCGCACTTACGAGTACAACTATTTATGCACATAATTTAGAAAAATTTAATTTTTAATGAATACACAACACATTGATAAGAATAAATTAATTACCACTATATAATTTACACCCTTGACAATAGCATTAATTAATAAATTTTCATAAATTTAGATAAAATAATATTTTAAAAAATAATTTAAAAAACAGCTGAACAAATGGAAAAAAAATATTTGACTAAAATTATTGAGCTCACGAAACCATCGAAGTATAAAAGACTTTATGTGAGAAACAACTAAAAACGCAAATTAAGAAGTAAAAATACAAAAAAAAAAAAAAAAACTTAAGCCACTTAAGAAGTTAAGACCAGTGAAACATACGGTCTTTGACGCAGCGGTAAAACGTGTTCTTGACTGAAACTAAAAGTTTGCGTATAAGAAGTTCATTATTATTATTTTTTATTACCACTATACTTTATTAACAACATTAGATGAGATTATTTTATTATAAATTTATATTAAAATATTAACAACAACAACAACAACAATTCAAATGTAATTTTTACAATTATTCATTTTTTATGTTAAAAAACGTGCTAGTAATTTAAAACGAAAAACCACAACTTATTATTGATTTAAATATTATTTCAATAAACACTCTCGCATGTTATTATGGGTCTATTCATTTTTTTAAAAAATAATTTTGATGTTCACAAGAGTGCCCTCTGTCTTGACTATCAACGATCGACAGTACAGATGGATCTTAAAGAATTATATAATAAATTTAATAAATAAATAACAGTGAACTTTATTGTATTCTTAGAGTTTTAATATTTACACAAAGAACATAGAATTTTTTATATTTTTTTTTTTTTTGCGATGTTGTGCAGATCATCGCACTAAATAAATTATTTGTACTTGAAATATATAAATTAATTTCGAAATTTATTAAAACATATTTGAATAATGACATAGATTTAATGACATGGTAGAATTGAAATGGTTTGTGACCATATGTGCACAGTTATTGATATCGAATTCATTGATATGATAATTAAACATGTGTGACAATTCTTATATAGAAGATATTGCAAGGAATTGTATATTATATTGTAATGTAGCCAGAAACTACCCTTTCCCCATGAATGTGGTGTGGATAAAATATTTCATTTATCTGTCATTTGTCTTATAGTCTTTTCATATGTTTATTACGTCAGTTAATAAGTTTACATTCTGAGTACCGTATTAAAATTAATAATAAAACGTCAAAAGTCATCGTGCACAAGTGCACTTTAATATTAAAAACAAACAATACAAATGTAAGTAGTGAAACCTGAACAAAGGCATAAAAATTCAATACTTCAAATTTAGTATACATAAAATAATAGCATAATTGGTTTTCAAATTTGCACAGTCGTTTCTCATCATCATCATATATAATTAGCTCAATTTGAAACGAATACACTACCAAGGATATAGCATTTGAATGGCACAAAACATTTATTTATTGCTTTTCATCACTTATATGACTACTATTAAGAAATTTCAGTATCAAAATTTTGTGTCAATTTCTACGTGATTGCCACGTAAGTATAGACATACACATATTTATGCATGTGAAGAAAAGTAAAATCTATTTCAAACAATTTAACGTGATAACTACAGATCAGGACAATCTTATAAATTTTTCCGATTTGTTTAACCCATGCTCTGGCCACATTTGATAGCTTGATTAAATTTCAAGGCAAGTTTTCACCTCTGAAACCATCTTTCCGATGTGTTTCCTGAATTTTACGACCTCCAGTCATTTAAATATAATGTTCACAAAATTCTGCGTTCACATCGCCCACCTCAATCCATATGAGCTAATAAAAAGTTATTTTGTGTTTTGAACATTGAAGCGTTAATTACTTCATAAAAAATATTTTTAAAATTAAAAAAAAAGTTATCCTAGATATTTTACACGAAAACAGCCTTTTCCATTTATTAATTAGCCACATTAAAATTTTATAATTTCAATTTTCCTAAATCCTTTATTATATGAATTTTATAATATAATTTCAGTTAGTAATACATGGAATATTAAGAGGTTATATACAGCGCATTGCTCCCCGATGCTTATTGCACGCATAGTGATATAGCAAACCTTTATGATATTATTTAAGGGTTTTTGTTGACTGTGAGGGGGTTTAAAAGTAAATCGGAACCATGATACTGGGAAAAAAGCAATGGTTAAACCAATTTCAAATCAAATGGACAGAGAGATGAAGCAAAAAAGGGACTGGATTGAGGAAACTTGTCTAGGTGCAATGGAATTTTCTTTGTCAATGTCAATTTTAATTTCAAAAATCCTTTATTAAATAATTTACAGTTAAATACAGAAAGCACATTTATTATAATTAACAATTTATAGACGACAAACGCATCTTGCCCACAAGATCTTACAGTGTATATAATGAACTTCTTTTACAATTTATGGAGGGGATAAAATACCTTGAATCTAATTTCTACTGGAAAAAGAGATTGGTAAAACCAGTATATAGTGCCTGTAGGAATATGGGAGGGGTGTAGAGGAAGAGAAAGCGATGTTGAAAGCATAGTACAGTACCAACGCCATAGGAGCCTCGACAGAAGTGTTATTCAATTAAGCAATGTTAAACAAAAAGGATTCAAAAAGTCAGCACAAATTCTCTACCCATCCATTGAGACGTCTAAAGTATTTTGAGCACCAGAAAGAGCATCTCATTTACTTTGTATTTATTACATTTTTTTTTTTTTTTTGGTAATAAGATGGTGTTCTTTTTTGGGGCAATATGATCGTTGTTTTTTTTCTTTTAAACAATAATTTTGGATAGATAGTAAGTGTAAGCAGTCGCAGATTTATGGAATGGGGATTACACGTTACAATTGATGACATGTAGAATATGTTAGTGTATGTATAGGTAGCAGAGATAAGGTTTAAATTAAAGAGTAACTGTAGCGTGGTTATTTAGATTCACGTGGGTCCCGTTTTTAATTGATTTAGTGAATTTGGTTGTAGTGATTTGGCCTCATGTGAGCAATTATTGATTAGATGTAAGGATGATGCAATTACTTATAACTTCTCATAAATGAATTTGTGGTTTTGTTCAATATTATAAATCAAGTGTGGGTTTGCATCAGAGCGTCAATGATAAAATGTCAAGATGTCTGAATGATGATACAGTGTTGCAGATTCATTCAAATGACACAAGTGAATTTGGTGTTTTATTCTATGATTTATAGCAAATCTAGTTCGGCTGCTTTTCATCCAGATGAAATATACCGATCGCTCTCTGTTCACCGAACTTACCAGAAGAGATATCTGCTGCACCAGTGTCATTAGCATTAATAAGAATAAACGTAGAAGGGAGATAAAAATTAAATTTTATTTAGGTTGATTGCTGCGAAATTGGTTTACCCAGTAGAAAAAACTGAATTATTCGTGAAATGAGTTCATCGCGGTGACTATGTGTTAATTCTGCTCCCAATTTCTGATAAAAATTTTGGTAAATATTTGTTGTCCAATTAATAAATGATAAATTAATCTGTTCATTATAATCGTATTTCTTTTACTTTTGAAACAATATAAAAAATTACTCATGTGTCGATCAAGTAATTTAATTTTGACTCAATTTCAAATATTTTAGAATTTTTTCTTCGACATGCTATAAAGTGCTTCTTTTTAAAAAAAAAATACATTTGTAAGTCAGAAGATCTGTAAAATCTCTTTGGAGCCACTTGGCTGGGAATAGGGGCATTGTCCAGAAAATTGATATTACTATTTCTCTTATTTGAAAAGTATAGTTTTGACCTCGTCTGAGTGTCACCCCACTCGGACGAGAATCCCAGACATCAGCTCAAACAAATAAACAAACAATATTAATCATCCAGATTCATCAAAGTATTCAATAAAACTACTACACTTATATTCAATAGTTACGAGGATAGTTTTTTTTTTTTTTTTCATTAGCGGAACAGATTTTCTAACATAAAATTAATAAGGTGGGAAGTAGGAAGGAACAAATTAAATAACAAGCAAAAAGAAAAACAAAAATTTTAATTATTTGACTATTAATTATATTAGTAAAATGTATGCATAAAATTTAAGCAAAAAATAAACTGAGCTAAAAAAAATTGCTATGTATATACAGATAAAAAAAAAAAAAAAACACACAGATCTGTTTTAGCTAATTATTTTTCTTTTATTATTCCTAAAAAACATTTGTTTTAATCTTATTGGGGGGGCTTTAGTTAATAAACATATGTCGTAAATTATATGTTTCTTCAATAAAGAATAGAAAAAGATTCCTTCAAACATTATATTTACTCGTATATGCAGTGAGAGCATATAAGAAAAATTGCCTTCATACTCGTATATTGTTTATAAATGTTAAAAAATAAAAAAATTAAATTAAAAACATATTACAACCAATCGGCCAATTTGGCAGCAAATTCAATGAATCAATAAATAAATATGATCATTTTGTGCGGGTGTGTATATTTGGTATGATTTCTAAAATTTATTCCCAACTTCTACATAGGCATCTATACTGTTCGGCAATCGTATATAAATACATAGTTGTAACTCAAAAACATCTGTGGCCAGACAAATGTCAAGCATGAGTAGAAAATATCTTGTTTAAGGAAATCGCAAATTGTTATTGAATATATATTAGATTAATTTTAATAAGTGCAAATCTACTACTGACGAATGGGATGGCCAACTATCATCGATGTTACTCAACCAATATTTACTTCCACGCGGTGTCACCATTAATGCGATCACGGTATATGTCAGTAATGGCATCTGATCGAAGCTAAAACCATGGTGCTAATGTAGTATTTGTCGACTTGTTGAAAAAACATTTCAGCAACAAACAATGTTGAGGGGGATTTGATGTTACATGCATATTTGAAACGTCAAATTAATATCATACTGTCGCCCTATGCGCCCTCGAGACCTAAAGGTTCCAAATGATGATGCAGATCTACCACAAATTACATATGTTAGATAGATATAATTTTCCCAGTTACAAGAAAAATATGAATACAAAATATTATATTAGGTGTACATATGTATAACCAAGAGAAATTATTGGAACTGAACGAAATTTTATTACGAATTTAATGATATTTTGATTTTGATTCTAATTAAAAAAATTTTTTTAATTATATCTCATTAAAAGAATTTAATTAAGACATAATTATATTATATATAAACTTTTATATTACATATCTCATTACCAATTTTCTCAACACAAAATAATTAAATTTAAAAGATCATTATAAATAAAAGATTAAAAATAAGAAAAACAGAGGAAACAAAACCAAAAACCTTCAGAAAAGTCATGGAAGTATATTTTGAAGAAAAGCATTTAAATATCATATTAATTTGTGGAAATTATATTACGCTACGAAAAGAAAAACACTAATATTTTCTTTCTTTAATTTCTATATTTTATATATGAAAAGTTTCATAACAATTCTGTGTACTACTAATATTTTGGTATACAAAAAGATACACACAATTTATAAATTACAACCCGCATTAACTATAATAGTAGTATATTATAAATTAAGTATAATAAGATGCACATTAAAACCAATTTGAACTTGTGATCGATGGTCGCACAACAAAATGGATTTTATTGTGGCAAAAAAATGCTGCAAAATGTAGCATTTCGACGTCAAATGAACGAGTTCTTATATAACACTCGGTGTCTGTGGGAAGCGTAAACATGTAAGGTGAATTATTTCTGCTAAAAGTATTTAATATTTGTGTAATAAAAAGTATAGCAGCAGAACATAATTTTAATCATCAAAACGGCACCTACGTGATAATTGGGATTCTTCGAAGGCTTAGTCGGATCCGCCACTGTTAACCAACCAACCACCAATGCACAAATATATCATTTTCGGTTAGAAATATACCAGACTCAGAGTATATGGGAATAGTTAATATGCAAAACTAATTCTTCTATTATTACGATTATGCCATCGAAATTGGAATAAGATATGTTAGCAAAGACTTTTCGGGGTAACCCTGTTTCAACTTAATATTCTTAAATAATACCGTAATAAAATTATGTATTCCTACCTGATATACAAATATTGAAACTTTCTTAATATCAATACCATTCGTTTTGTTGATTTTCAAAAATTTATAGATGGAGAGCATAGTTTTAAGCACGCAAAGTTTCTGGAAAAATTGAAAATATTCCGTGGACGTTATAGAATATTGGTCCCCAAGAAACATTTCTAGATCAGATTGACACCCTGCGACTCTTATTCGACCAATATCGGGAATCGGATTAAGGTCGCAACGACGAAACGATCAAATTTAACCAAATGTTAACTAAATTACCTATCATTCCTACTATATGTGCCAATAGTCATAGATGATATAGAGCCATATTTGGTAATTATGTGACTACATTATGTGTAAATATAATCTAATAAAATTATCAATAACTAGAGAGAAATCCTACATGTTCCCTAGGTTAGATAATCGTCTCGTAATTATTTTATAAACATGTAATAGGAAGCATATTGGTCGTCATAGTTTTCAAGTCTTGTTGATTATTATATTGAATAATATGGAATTTATCATATGAAATTTTTCAAATGAATTTTGGTGATAAATTTCACTACTTTCATCTAATAATATATAATGTACTGTACTTATCCATCACCAAAACACACAGTACGGACAATAATTTACCATACCTATGAATTGTTGCAAGTTATTGGAATATCGAATTATTTACTTCATTTCAAATTCTCATTCATGTATCATTACTTCTAAGAATTATTTACATGAATTTGAAGGTGCAGCAACGCGCGTTAAATCGATATTTTGATGACGTTGGGTTATGCGATCTTATTGGTGTATTCGATGAATAATGCGATAGTAAGTATTGCTAGCAACGTTGTACGAGTATATGCACAGTTTCAGCAACAAATGTTGAAAACGAACCACTTGACCATGTGAATTACTTGGTTACCAACACTTTGATACTTCATTAAGGGAAGATCATTTTATGGTTTTTACAGACCATATACGTCTATTCAAAAGCAATTTTTGTCAAAAATTTATAAAATTTTGAAATGTATGGTGTGAATTATAAATAATATAAAAATATTTTTAGCTAATCATATGCTCACGATCTTGTGGAACACATGTTAGATGTCAAATAAATAGACTAAATTGCCATAATTAGTTTGGCAGATTGAAGCTTGTGTCCATATATAAATCGTTGGATTCTGTTAATTTTCGGTAATGGATAGCAACAAGTTGTTTGATGGTTAAAACAATACTAATTTTATTATACAATTTTCTTACATTATAAAGATAAAATTTGCATTTGTTGTATTATTTAAATTGATTAATAAAATTAGCATTCCTTTGCCCATAAAACAACCTGTTTCCAATTTCCATCCATTACCGGAAATTAACACTAGTCCTTCGAGCCGAATTTAAACCAGCTACCTACAGATATGATTATGCTGATGCCGATAATATGTATGTTTAGTATATGGCAAGCAGGAATGCAACAAGTTCTATTATGTATACGTTGTATAATTAGATAAGATCTTAGATTATCGGTTACATAATTCGTATACAAACAAATTTTCGATTTAGTCAACATAACTTTTAAAAAGTTATCCAACGGACCATGTTCTTCGGTCACTTTATTCGTCATCACTCCTCCAATTTATAAAAATAAACGCATACATTAACAAATACAATAAATATTCAACATTTACCGGTTTGGCAGCTTGAATTGCGATGCTACAAAAACTTTTTAGAAACTAAAAAAATAAAATTATGAAACTTTCCTATTAACTAATAATGCATTAAAATATACCTATACGAATTAAACTACACACGTCATATGTCAGTAATATTTCCATTAGAAAGAAAATGAGGAACGTCGTAATTGCATTGTGCAATAATATATTACTTTCGTCATTGTAGAATGAATACACAATTAATTGCATGTTGTTATGTTCGATGTCAAAGTGAAAAACAAAAAGAATATGAAAAATAATTGAAGAAGAAAATATTACGAACCGGCAAAAGGAAATTCCTGTTGTGAATATTAATAATGGTGTGTGTCAACGTAGGATTGTTTTTTTCTTTTTCACAAGCAATGACAACAACATTTATATGAAATTATATATTCATTCTAAATTTAATTTTATTATATATTCCTGTATGATTATATTATAATAAAATGTTTTTTTTTAAAAAACAGAGAAAGTTGTCTCTTATAGGCAGTGTCCACTGTTTTAGATCATGGCGACCACCAGTCATATTTCAACAGTTTATTCTACAACATATACCTATGAGATGATAAGAATGTGATCCTTATTGAGTTTACTTGAATTTACTGGAATGCGATTAACGTAAGCGGGTAATATTGCATAGAGAAATGAATTGAATGTAAATTACCGATTCTAACCAACATTAGATCATTTCGAAACAGTGCGACAAATATATGCGCTAAAGACACAAAACAGGATAAATTCAGATATGCTAAAGATAATAAGTGCACATTCTGAGTACCGTATTCAATAAATTGAATATATAAAAGGATAGCCTACTTGAACAAAATGTACTCCAGTAAAAAAAAAAAAAAAAAAAAAAACTACCACGCAAAAATTTGAAGTCCTCCAGGAAAATTTGCATTTTCAAAATAAAAAAACCGAAAATTTATTTTTTTTCTCATTTTCAAATTTTGATATAACTTTTCTTTTATTTTCAAGGGCAATAAACATTGTTTACGTATAAATTTAACTTAAACACACATTTTATATTTATTTTTATACATTTAAATATGCCTTATGGATGGTTTAAGAGATAGATTAAGACGCCCACAGACGTATGATAGTTCATATACATAAAATTGTATTTAATGTAGGACATGCAAATGATATGTGTAAAATATATAAAATACTAGAAAAGTTATAGTAATGACAAATTTAAAGAAATAGTTATTTTAGATGTTGATAAAAAATTGCATTTATTACACCGATTATTTATAATAATGTGTTTTAAATAAATAAAATTTTATTCAAATCATATGATCGTAAATGAAGGAATCAGCATAAGTGCAGTCTTTTTATTGGTGGGTGTTTGTAATATAATCGAATTAAATAGCGAAAATAAACACATTTAATTTGCACACTAAAATGAAATCGATCAACTGAACAACCTATATAAGGCTGAAAATCCTGAAGAATATCATAATTAATTTTAATTAATTATTCGCAACAATATACATTTAAAAGTGATATCACTCAGCCATAAAGCGTGTGCAAAATATTCAAGTGGATAGTGTCTTGCAAAAACTATGCAGTTAATTATTCAAGCTTGACACAATGTCGTATCTTTTAATTTCTAAATTATGTTCATGCGTTCAATTGCAGATTAATTTCGATGTTATGAACTTATATACCCATATACAATTATTGGAAGAAACTGAAAATAAAAAATAAATCAAATTTGCGACAATATTATTAAGCGTTTATGCTACTAGCTCTAGCCAATCTTTCAAATCTTTCTTTCTTTGAGCCGAAAAGTTCGCCTCTGAATTTTGTCGAGAAGATGTGGCGAATGGTCGCTGGAGCACCAACCCATAAATGGTAAAAATGCTCTATTACATACCTTATATAAGATTTACATATAATAGCAATGTTGGCCGAACTGAAGTATTTTCTACACCATCCTAGGAAACCAAGTCGCCAAGCAGCACTTTTTGCCACATTAAGCACGTGATCATTAAAGAGAAGTCGATTGTTAACACGCGGCGTTCTAAGAGGTACAAAACTGTAAGACATTAGAGAGCGGAACCCAGAGGCACACCCACATCTAATGAAAATATGTCAGAAGTAACACCATCTCCTTTAAAAAACATCAGATATTCGCCATGCTCTTAAGTTGTCATAAATACCGAATGAGTATAGATTTCTGATACGTATGTTAATCTTCTGATAAGGTAGAATTTTTGACTGTAGATAAAATAGAATTTTAAAGTTTAAAATATTTTCCAAGATCGTACATATAATATGTAAAATATGGCAATCGGTCTGCAGTTGGAAGGGTCACATTTAGTGTTCTTTTTTGAAATTGACTGAAATTTATGTTCCAAGTGGAAAAATCAAAGTTTAAATATGCCTAAAATATTTACCACAGAGCAATGGTCTCATGCAACTACGAAAAATAATGGCGGAAATGCCAGCACGTTTCGGAGTTCTATCAGGATCTAGATTTTTAAGAATTCCATACATTGTTCGAAAATTAATATAAATTGGTTTCATATTAAATCTAGTCCAAGGCTAAAAAAGTGGCGTTTTACCAGAATTTCTAGAAATATATTATTATTAATTGAATGACATACACCAGATCTTCTTCTTCTTCTTCTTCTTCCTTGCCTCTTTTCTTATTCAGGGTCGGCTCTCCTACTTCTCAATCTATTTCTCCACTAGTTTCTGTCTTGTGTATCGTCACTTTTTACATTTAATCTGCTCAAGTCATTTTGAACAACTGATAACGCAAGTAGCTTGTGGGCGACCGCGTTTCCTTACATCTTTTCTAATATTCAAAGCCAATTTAACGCAATAAGTTTGCGGTCTACGCATTACGTGGCCGAACCATCTTAATCTACTTTGAGTGATTATGTTGGTGATGGGAGTAACTTTTAAACT
>JANSTX010015764.1:0-12304 GCA_027564355.1 Penthetria funebris
TCGTCTTAAATTGAATTATAACATTGGTTAACCACATGCTAAAAGAAGAAGTTCATGTAATCGGCATGAAGATCTTGACTTTGTCGCATACATATTTCTATTAGGTCTGATGGTGCCCACGATGAATATGAGGCTGTAACAAATGCGTCAAATAAGGTTAATATTCCAGGTAGAAAAATTCTAATATCTTGAAACTTATTTGGCAATTGATCATCATCAAATCAATCTTTAAATTTGTACATTAGACATCAACAAACAATCGACATTGTTTACGATTTCTGACCAGTACCTTGATCACGTTCCAACCTAGCCATCTATTACCCTGGGGATCCCAGTTTAAATCTTGCAATTTCTCAAACTGATCACCTACCCAATCACCTACAAATCTGCCAGTCGTCTCAAATTCTCAATTGCTATTATATTTGACCGGAAAATTTTAAGTATGCATTTGAGACAATTATTATTAATATTTACGAGCATTTAAATTTATATAGTGTCTATGCGGAAACCTTTAATTTGTTTCACCATCGGTTGCATATCTGAATAATTCAGAAGACTCGTACATAACTCCTCAGTTACTTAGTTTGTAGGTGAGATGCTTTTCATAAATACCATTTTTATAGTCTCGATTAAATGTCAGAGATTTTACATATTTTATGGTAGAGTTATGGGTGACACCGTGTTAAAGTAACGATAGATTCCATAGTTTTCTATAGTATTGTTTATATTATATCACAATCAATGCATACTCGTTTCAAATATCCAACTCTAAAACTGATATCAACAACCTTGTTTATAGTATTCAACGAGGTGAAACCATACGTAATTCTCACACATACTCAATTTTCCGTTTCTCGTCATTTCATGTCACAAATTCAATTTTTAAGATGTGTGAAATAAAGATGCTGACCATAAATCGTGATCAATCGCTGTTGTTCCTTATTGTATTATGCTCCCATTTAAACAGAAGCTTGAGATGATGGTGGAAAGGAAATTTCAATTGAAACACCATAAGAAATTACAAGAAAAGAAAATGCATAGTCCATTTTTTCTTCATGATGAAAATGAATACACAAAAGTCTTATAATTTAAGGAACTAATACCATCAGCAAGAAATATAATTTGATTGCATCATTAAAACTTTGGTTAAAAAAAGTTTTACAAATTTTCAATTGGAAGGATGAAAGTATGAAATATTTGTATATTCTTTGCAACGAATGTTTTAAATCGTCTATTCTCTTGGTGGTTTACCATTACCTAGTTCAATATTCATCTGGCGGATATTTTGCATATTTCATTTTCAAATTCATTGAATTTTACATACCTTAAATGGCATGCATACGAGTATTGTATTATGTTATTCGTGTGACATTGCAATTAAAATAATATGTAAAATTGTTATGGATTATTATACCTTTATGGCACTATATCTTATTATAGTTTAGATTAATGAATATGTGCCTCGACACTTTTATAGTACTGAGACTATATATAGGTCTTCAAAACTGATATGAACTTCTCTGACATCCTCATTTTGTGTATATTTTATTGTACTATCATGGACTATGGCCAAGATCTAAAATTGCGAGTTTTTTGTCAGATGATCAATTTAATAAAGTATTATTGGTCTGCGCTAACAGAGTCCAATGTTACCATGATGACACGGACAAAACGAAAATGGAAAAAGAATATATTGCGATTTGCCTGTTGGAATATAACATCGATTGACAATAAGAACCAAGAACTGTTTTTGGAAACAAAACACCTTAAGATGGATTTTTGCACCTTATCTGAAGCGAGGGAGAAGGGAAAAGTCACAAATACATACAATGATTATGCAAGGATAAGTACCAACAGGCTCATTCAGTTGTTTCTTTACTTTTGCATCATCGATTTGAATAGAATATACATAATATAAAATACCGAAATGGTAGATTACTTACAGTATTGAATGGCGTTAAAGTTTAACGCAGACACACTAACTGAAAATGGAGAGAAACTGATAGATTTTTGTGCATGGTGCAAGTTAAAAGGAAATATTGCATCTGAAGTGGTTGGACGAGGGTAAATATCCATGTCAAACTCAACATTAAAACATGGTTTACAGAAGAAGTAATATCAAAGCATAAAAACCCCGGTAGAATATAGTGTATATAAGTTCATTAGAAACAAAGTTACTTCCAATGTGACGCAAGTTAGAAAGAATTACTGGAATTGTTTTAGTAAAAACATGGAACGCGATTTGTATGGAGTACAAAAGAAAATTTGGAACCTTCTCAGATATAGAATCAAACCTGTAAATGAATATACCTAAAATACATCACTATCTGCCGAAGCATGGGTCACGGAGATGGAGGATTTATATATACCAACACAGAAAAGTTCATTTGAGATATACGAGGCAAAGAGCTCAAATTTGAAATTTCAAAAAACTATTATTAAATAATACAAAAAATACATGTGTGATAATTAATAATTTATAGAGGACAAACGCATCTTGCCCACAATGCTTACATTGTGAAATTCTTTTATAATTTATGGATTGTAACTAGTGTTACCGATCCGAGAAACTATCATGATATCACTTTATTAAGTGCTGTTTAGAATATCGTCACACAGAAATTTGCGATGAACTGAATGATGTTAGAAAGAACAGATCAACTATTGATTCGATATTCATATAAGGACAACTTGTGGAAAAGTCAATTGAATACAATACACTGTTTTAACACAGGTCTATGACCTAACGAAAGAAGAAGAAATATTCAAACCACTTATTACTAAAAAAATGTATCAGTCCACAGAACCCGAACCTATTTCTTAATCGAGTTTCTTGACAATATTTAATTAGAAATTTTAAACTTTACTATAGTAAGTTACCTGGATGTTGCTAATATTGTTAATAATTTAACAGCTTTATATTGTGATAATTTCAAATACACGTCAAGTTATTACTTACATTCAGTATCGAACTCTGTTATTAACTTCACTTCCTCTAACATATCGTTTATTTATACTCTTTAAAATCCTGTCAGCAACAATTACCATAAAATCTTAAGACAACATTTCAGCAAGTGATTATGTTATCATTCGGATCCAACATGGTATATTTTAAAAATTCTCTCAGATGGACCTATATAAGAAATGTTCCTTTCGTGATAGCATTATAGTAATCTTAATATGTCTTATGGATTTGGGTTTTGCATTAAAGAGTGCAATTAAGAGTGATTTATTTTTTTCTGTAGTTTTTTATGGTAATTCGAATTGAACACTTTCTACATATTCGTACAATAATTTAATGTTAAAATCTAAATGGGTCTTGTTAAAGCAAATTTTTATCTCAATATCCAATATTACAGGATAAATGCTCTTTTAATTTATATGACCAGTGTTGATAGGTTGTTTCTAGTTGCTAATATACATTCGCAGCACTTTCTATTTAGTGTAAAATATTTATGCGATTTAAAATATGCCTGTAGTCAAATATTAATGTTTCTATAGCATTTAATTCAAATAAATAAGATCAAAAGAAATACTAAACTTACAGTCAATGAGTTTGAATTTTCCTTTTATTACTAGAAATTCTTTTCTATCATATTTCAAATAGGATCACCTTTATACTTATTATATACGTGTATTTCTTATCTTGTAAATATTGTTATTACCCTAAATTTTATCATACGGAATATTTATTTGCAATCATAGAAAGGTGTACCACCTCCATTTTCCTTATAACGAAAATTGGAAAGCGTGGAAAATGTACATAAAGTGCGTAAATATGTACGCAATAAATAATTTTATTTATCCAAATTATTACACAACAAAAAACCTCATTTAAATGCCACTCACTTGATATACTCTCCTATATAAAGTTAATATTTTATGTATTTAATTATATAACACTCTGGAAATGCCTGTTTTTGAATAAAGCTTTCTGAAGCTGATTAAGTTTAAGAACTCTAATTTAACATCATTTGAATAACTAATCCTAATTAATCTTACTTACATATAATTTCCATGTGTAAACACGTAAATAGGATGGTATAATAAAGAACCTAAATATTGTTCATTCACAATCCCTATTATGGTATTTTACACATTTTGGCTTAATAGTAACATAATTAATAGGCATTAATAGCATTGGATTAGTAGATGTGAATTGTGTTTTCACAGAACCATGCTTAAAAGTACAGATATAATTTGTAATTCCATTAAAATTCAAATTCTTCACCCACTGTCGTAATGATAACATGTGACTGATGCAAAAATTAACTAATCCACCAACTAAAACTAGATAACCAGGAACGTGTGTAGTACTAGCGTCTGCCAGTATACAATACCTTGTATCAAAAAAGGTAAATCTTTACAGGAAATCGAAAAAAATGTGTATATCAGAAATAAATTAGAAGTGTTATTTTGGTGTTATTAAAATACTCTTTAATTTTCAGAATTTAATTGTGTGGCTAAAATGCATAATCATCACCCCTCGCTCACACCTAGATTGCTCACTATATACACTTGATAGGAGATGTTCCCAAAAACCCCATTAGCATTCCTTCAGTCACGTTTACCACTCAGAGGTAAACTTTATTGGTAGACCTACAGCAAAATATCAATAACTGGATTCAGTATTTTTTCCGAAAAAAAACAACACTTTCTGCTGATTCTGTTCTCCTGTTCAAACTTACAAAAAAAGAGGCAAATTGTAATATTTTTATTGGGAATAAAAACCATCTACTACTACATAGACAGTAGAATGACAGCCTAAAGAAAATGACCATATTTTACCAAATTTTCAAATCATGTATCAGGAGAACATATTACAATAATTAGAAATTGTTTTTCGAACAAAAATTGAAATATCTCATAAACAGCTGAAGATAGCGAGTTGGTGTCTAAAATAAAATGACGTGTACAAAACTAATGCATCTTATGAGCATATTCATGACATTCTACTTAATTAAGAAATGTGCGAAATCAGAGAATTTATGTCTGTCAGTGAGTTTTTATTGATGATGTGTTCATCAGATGCGCTAAACTAATGTGCGTCCTTTCTCATTAGACACCCATCGTCTCTGTGTAATCGTTCTCGAGATATTTCAATTTTTGCGTAGAAAACACCTTCTGCTGATTCTGTTTTCCTGTTCAAAATCACAAAAAAGTGACAAATTGTAACATTTTTTTTGGGATTGAAAACCATCTACTACCACATAGACAGTGGAATGATAGCCTGAAGAAAACGACCATATTTTACCTAATTTTCAGATCATGTATCAGGAGAACATAAATGTTAGAAATTGTGATTCGAACAAAAATTCATAAACGTGTATAATGTGTATAATATTTTAAGAAAATTAAAGCAACGTACACGACGAATGCTTGAATATGTTAAAATATAATAATATTTATTAAAAAAAAATATGATCTACATAATTTGCATCAATAGGCTTCGGATTTTTTTTTGTTAACTTCGGCCATAACTGACAATTATTCGACTAGAGGATGGAATTTACGGTTATGTAATGTTCGTTCAATTAATGATTGCATATGGTCAGCCTCAATTTGACTATGACCTTTGACAATATATTTTTCGCCATAAAAATAAATTTACAGACCTAAAATAATTATTGCCTTTTTTTATACTGGAGTCACTTGTTCACGTATAGATCTTTTTATATAAATTTTTTGAACAGGGTACTCAAAATGTGCACTTATGTTATCTCTTATGTCCAAAGAGTGTATATTAATCAATAATGATATTATTTAAATCGCAGCACATTCATTATGAAGGATAATTCAAATTAAATTACAAAGTGATAAATTTACTTAAATAAATTTTGCCAACAATGGGTTATACTAGACTTACCACGATCACCTGTATGAGTTGCAGAATTTATTTCATGTAGCCGAACATCGACTGCAACTAACATGACCGAAATTATTTAGCTATTAATATCAAAAATGCCTTTATATGTATATTGCATTTAGTATCTAGAATTCTGGAATCTTTTCCTTTCATGTCATTTTTCGATCACATAAAACTCCAAATATTGATTGGATATCATCATCATGTACAATATATTCTTTGACGCTAATGTTTTCATCGTCGAATTTCCACTAAAATTCAGATAAATATAAAAATAAACCATTGGAAATATTGATGTCATTCAATGTATCACCACACCAATATTCTTTTAATAGAAACCCTTATAAAAAGGTTTTGTAAAAAATGGTTGATTCGAGTTATTACATATATTGGCTGACACTGTACTGAATTATTTAGAAATGGAACCAAAGATTTATTATTTATTCTACATTTTCCATTCGGAAATCGTAATTTATTTTAATTTTGATTATTTTATATTATCATCCAAACATATTTCAGATATATACAATTCAATTATGAATGACAAAGTTATATATCCACTGATAGCCTATACCATTGGCATCTATATAATTTAGTACCATACTTGAATAAGCTCGATGAGCTAGGTAGAGAGATTGAAATAAATATCTAGTGGGTATGTCATTCAGTCATATAATTACCAAGGATAAGTTAAGAATAGCAATGATCTTTCAGTGCTATAAGACAGATCAAGCAGCTAGTCTGAATATATCGGCTCCATCCGAATTTCTTGAACACACTCGTAAGTGATTTAAAATCAGAAAAATGACCAGCTAAAAACTTTCTTTTTTTTATTACTTGTATTCTGCGGGAACGATAAGATTTCTGAATGCCAAAATTATCTCAGATTAATTTGTTACTAAAAATTTTATATTTTGACTTGTTGTTCAAGTAACAAATTACTAGAGTCGATGATCATTTTTGATAAAAAAATATACAAATTAGTTATGTGCAATGTTACGATATTTAAATTTAAATTTATTTTATTTTTTTCAGATTTAGATAAATGGATATGGATTATTCAAATGATGCTATAGAGAATACAACTGATTATTCAGATATTGGGGAATTCAAAGAATGTTTAGGTGATGATTGTTATACACCATATGCTGATAGACCAGAAACATATATAGTTCCTGTACTATTTGCAGTTATATTTGTGGTTGGTGTTTTAGGCAATGGTACTTTGGTCATCATATTCTTAAGGCATAGGGCGATGAGAAACATTCCAAATACGTAAGTCTATATGCATACAAAATTTGAACTATTGCTTAATGAATAATATACACGTAAGTTTTAAAATCATTAAAGAAGGAATCGACATAACTCTATATCATTTACATTAAGTAATCAGTTTTCAGTAATAAATATTTAGAATGAGTGTTACTTGATGGAATAATATTAAGTTTCATTTTAAAATGTATAATCTTAAACAGCTATGAAAATTCAAATGACAACTAACCATCTCACAATCAAAGCACCAGTGCAAGATGCTCAGCTTTGGTTTCTAACTAATAGTTCTCATCAGCGCAATAATTACCAAGTAGAAAAAAAATTATTTTGAGAATGTTTTATCATGTAAATGTTAACCGTTTCCGAGATATTTACAATTTAAATAAAGTTGACCTTCTGAAGATTATGAAGTCCTGATACAAATCCATAAACCTTTGAAATGTACCAACATTTTTCATCAGCAACAAAAATTGCAATGAGTCGTAAACCGTTAGAGATAGGGACATTGTGTAAACGGTAAAATACAAACTAACGCCTACTACAATTTATACTCATATTCTAAATATTTAAATGCAATAATTATATAAGAAATCGAGAATACTCGTGATATTACTGTGATTCTAACATCACTTTTAATTGCCAAAGATGCGTAAAGACTTTGTACATATTTCATCCAATGTCACAAAAACTCTATCTCTAACCGTTTCCGGGATATTAGCAATTTAAATAAAATTGACTTTCTGAAGATTATGAAGTTCTGATACAAATCCACAAACCTATAAATTGTACCAACATTTTTGATCAGAAACAAAGGACATGTTGTTAACGGTAAAATACGTACTAATGTCTACTACATTTTATACTCATATTCCAAATATTTAAGTACAACAATTAGTCTAAAAAATCAAAAAAAAACTCGTGATATTACTGTGATTTCAGCATCGCTTTTAATTGCCAAAGATACAAAACCACTTTCAGCATATTTCATCCTCAGACACGAAATCTGTATCTCTTTCCGTTTCCGAGATATTTGCAATTTAAATAAAATTGACCTTCTGAAGATTATGAAGTTCTGATACAAATTCACAAACCTATGGAAATGTACCAACATTTTTAATCAGAAACAAAAATTCAAATGTCTCGTAAACGGTTAGATATAGGGACATTGTGTAAATGGTAAAATACAAAGTAATGCTTACTACAATTTATACTCATATTCCAAATGTTTATGTACAACAATTAGTCTAAAAAAACGAAAGGAAACGAAACGAAACTCGTGATATTACTGTGATTTTAGCAATAGGAAAGTGCAGAAGTGGCCCAATGGTGGCTGATATGATAATGTCAATTGCAAATAAATATGACACAACTGTAACTAATAAGTAAACTAATAAAGAAACTATGTAAATATTTAAAAACTGCTTAATAAACAATTGAAAGAAATATGTTCGATCAATATTTAAATCATATTATATATGAGTTTTCAATGTATTGCAAAGATCACTGGGTTTCAAAAAAGAAAAAAAAGGTTTATAACCGTAATAATAGCTATTTTCAATATATTAAAATGGACGAAAGTTTGGTTGCGACATTAAGAACACTCTGTTTTTCTTTTTGCATCGCACAAAATGTATTTCACTACATAGCAAATCGATTGAAAATGATGTATATGAATGTTTTTACAATATGAAAAAGTGTACTAAATTCATGAATTTTTTGTAGATCTTTGAACAGTTATGATTGAAACAATATATCTTGGTAACCATTGCGTTTCAAATGTGGTGCATATTGAGATGCTATTGAGATGTTTTTTTTTCAACTAGTCAACAATCATGACAATAATCCCATCCTCCTTTTAGCCTCGTTCGTTTGCCATTACTGACATATGTAGGAAAAAAATGGATAAGATAATAGATTTTTTTTTAAATTAACTGTTATAATCAGTATACCCTATTTAATACACATTTTTCGGCATCGTATCAAAAATTGTATCAAAAATTATAATTACTTAGAAATGTATTTTAAATATTAGAAATTATTATATTTAAATATGTGTTGCATAGTATCCACAACTTTATATTTATTAAGTTAATAGGGCACTATCTACACACTTTTTTGTTATAATGTGGTTTATTAATGTTTGTTGAAGTTAATAAAATTTAAAATTATAAAAAGTAGGTTATGTTATTTATATTTATTAGCAATTTCACATTTTATAATTAATTGAAAAAATTATAAATTATATGATTTCAGAAAAATCTCAAAACGTAACTGTTATAATTTTCTAGACGCTGCTCTCTGTTAATGTATGCCTTAATAGCATTGCCTACATTAGCAGAGACGCACGACATCACTTTTATTATAATATTAAGTAATTAGAAGCATGCATTGCTTATATTTAATCAGTTTATTCATAAATATATAGTACGTGTAAAAATGTAATAAATCTGCAAGAATGATTACCACAATTCTATTGAAACTGTTATATTGAGACTTAATTAATTTATCTTATTTAATAATAAAAAATTCTTTAATTTATTAATTTTTAATTCAGTTAAAAAAATAACTCATCACTTCAATATTATTCATATGAATAATAAATAAATCCATTACAAAAACTGTAATCACTTTTACGTTCATATTAAAAATATTAAATTAAAAAGTAAAAAAAATCCGAAGCTCTATTCCATTTTGTTGGAGTTTTTAATAAATCATCTGTAATATGAATTTTACCGGAATTATTTTTTGGTGTTGTCATCGGTGATAAGGATATAATACATTTTCTAATTAAAGGTAATGGTGTAGTTTTTCTTACAGATTTTGGTGTTTTTGTTTGTGATGATGATGAACGTAAGGGTGGTGTCATTAATTTTTCTTTAATACCTAATTTTGAAGAAGCTAAACGTTTTGCTGCTGGTGACATTATTGCTATGCGATCTAATGTTGATCGAATATGTGGTGATGCAATATTACGTTTTGATGCTTCAATTGCATTTGCCTTTTGACCACGCATTCTTTCAACAGCTTTTTCCAATTATAATGCAATATTTTCACGTCTTGACGTCTCTATTATGCGATAAGATGGACCGGTTGTTGGACGTATTGGTGTATCACTGTCATCCAATCGAAATGGTGCATCTTCAATTTCACCCAAGTCATTATTGGACTGTCTATTACAACGGGACACGGTGATGGTGTCTTAACAAAACTAAAACCGCGAACTTGTGGTGTTTTTGGTATATTCAATGTATAACCATCAACGCCAATTCGTCTATTTAATACTTTTGCCTAGAAATAAATTAAAGAATATATATTATATAAAAATATTACAAATTTCATCAATCTGAAATGTATTCACGTTAAGTTTCAATTTTTGAATGTGGGAGCAGTTTTTCTTTTTTTGGTAATTGCAAATTTACTAAAACTTAAGACTCCAGATTATGTTAAAAATAAAAAACAACTATTATCCAAATACTAGGCAGCAGCTATATGAGAAGATAACGTCGAAGAGCTATGGTGCAAGTTAAAAGAAAATATTAATAATGCAACATATGAAGCGGTTGGACGAAGGCAAGTTAAAAAAATCTATGCGAAACACAACATTAGTTTACAGAAGAAGTGAAGATTTTGGCAACGGAAAAACGGCTGGCGTACATAAAATACAGAAGCCTAAAAACGACAGTAGAATATACAGAGTATATAAAATCATTAGAAACAGAGTTAATGCGAAAATAATGCAAATTAGAAAGGGTTACTGATAAAGTTTGGAACGTGATTTGCATGGTGGACAAAGAAAATAGAAAGAAACCAGTAAATGAATATACCCAAAACTCATCAGTATCTACTGAAGCATGGGTGGGGACAGCATAATTTCGAACTGTTCAATAAATTACTTGAACGTAATGAGATACCCACAGATTGGCGAACTATAATAACAATACCTATATTTAAGAAGGGCAGTAAAACTTATCCGAGATACTATTGTGATATCACTTAATTAAGTGATGTTCTGAAACTCATCACCAAAAATTATTTCATCTAGAGGATAATTTCTAGATGAACACAATTTGATGACCAAGAAAGTTTAATTACTTCTATTCAAATGAATTTCTTATTGCACTGTATTAAATATGACCATTAATTTGTATACTTCATCACTTCATCTAAATATTTGAAATCATAAATTAACTCAACTTCTACAATTCTTTGATTATGTACTTAAATTCAGCCTAAATTGTTTATTCATACCATTTTTAGGAAAAACCAATCGAATACAATTTCCTTAGGCTATATTTTTATTGGTTCCCTTATTCATCATATGCATAGAAAATAGTATCATATGAACATCTTTGATTTATCAAATTCTTTTAGCTACTTTTTCATCTCCTCCTCACGTATAAATAATACGATGTATATTCATCATATAGTTATGGTTTTGCTATTTTGAAATGTGCTAGGAATATTTATTTAATGACTGACATTTTCTATTTTCTAATAGGGATAATACATTGGATTTATTGTGAAATTATAAGATATGTATATTATAATATATTATAATTATTTAGTTACTTCTTTAGTTTATTGCCAGAAAATGGTTACCCCTTTAAGGTTTTAAATAAAATACCTTAGGGGCTATTATCAACAGAAATGATAATATTATGGTATATAAAATCGAATGTGATGTGGGATTTAATTGTGCCTTCTGCATTCCGTTTATTTGTACAAATGGAAATTCTATTCTATATTGAATTTATTATAAATTTTATTTATTGAAATTCTATTTTAGACATCTACTGGTCCCTACTCTGTCCCAATGAATCGCAATGTACTTAGATAAATTGATAATGATTTGACCTGTCTACCGACTGTATGTATTAATTTGAGAAGAAACAATGTTTTTTTAGAAAGCTATTTTTCTTTGTTATGAAAGTTAGGTCAATTAATTTATGTTTCCAAACATTGTTACAAAAAAAATCAAATTTAACTTTTATCACCCAATAACACAGACAGAATTGATGTGATGATGCTTTTTGAGAAGAAGTTGAAACATAATACATATTACCTATTTTAACAAAATGAACAGGTATTAATACCATGACTGCTTAAATTGCCTCCAACTTAAGAGTTGTATGCAAAGGGGTTAATATAGAAATATATGAACTTTGC
>JANSTX010015775.1:8092-22280 GCA_027564355.1 Penthetria funebris
CAATATTTGTTTATTAATTTTAATTCATTGATAGTAAGGTTCCAATCATAAAAAAATCGTTTTATTCTCCCTCATTGAAAATAACAAAAAAATATAAAATGCTTTTTAACGATTTCACTCATTTGCCTTGAAATGAACTCATCAAATATTTATCTATGAATTCAATTTTACTTTACTGATTCTTAATTTCTAAATGACTCAAAGGAGTTAGAAATCACCCTCCTCTATAGTTGACAATTCTGAAGGGAATCATTTTTATTTATATGAAGAAATGAAGGTACTACTTGCTTGTATAAATATATATATATATGAATATGAGTCAAGTAATTCACACAGCCTGCATATAGTGAATGATTAAAACTATAAAGAATTTTAAATTATATATCAATAAAAATGCCTTGGGGTTGGATATTATAATGAGTGAAATATTTCTTTTCTTTGTGTCTTTTAGTATTTAATGACAAATTTAATGCTGGACAGTTGTTATTACAATACCTATATTAATGTGACGAATAGGGTCCCGACTATCATCGAGGTTACTCAACCAATTTTTACCTACACGCGGTGTCACCGGTAACTCGATCACGGTATATGCAAGTAATGGCGTGTGATCGAGGCTAAAAAGATGGTGCTAATCTCGTCTTTGTCGACTGGTTCAAAAAATAACAATTCAACAACAAACTAGGTAACTATGCACCACTCTACTGAAAATTCAAATGTATAACTTGGAAAATTTTAATTATAGTTATTTGAGTTTACATTTGATGTTACATGCATATTTGAAAACGGCAAATTAACAACGTAAACATCGAAACGGCAAATTAACATCGCCTTATGAGCCTAGGTTTAGATCTTAAATAGCAAAAGATAAAAAAATTACGAGTACTACAGAAAATTTTACGAATTTTGTAGGCTACCTCCACAAACAGGTAAAACGATAATTAACAAACATAAAGATGGGTCGGAAGATTAACGTATTGACGCATAAAATAATATGCAATTAAAATATTGATGAACGAACGTATCAGAATTCAAAACACAAAACGATTATAGTATATAAGTATAAGTGGTGAATAACAATAGTGTTTAACATACGTACTGAAACTCAAAATGTACGAGGAAAATCTGTTAAATATGCTAAACTACAAAATATTACGAGCTGTACTTCTGAGCAAAAAATATTCAGCTATGCTTTTGAATAATAAACTTACGCAATGCTTCCTTCACGAATGATTTGATTTGGTAACATGATGACTAAATGAATTTAATAGTGTAAAGATTAAATTTCATCATACAATGCCTTTACTAATGTATTCCACTTATTACGCGGTCTTGGACATATTGCTTCCAATTATATTTAAAAATTTATATCGCATAGTTTATATCATTTACCATATACAGAACGCAGCAAATCATTGGATCAGATAGTGTTTTAGAAAGAATAATTACTAAATGCCGAATATCATTATTAATCAACCAATTCAAATTGGACAAGCATATTGTTTTAATTGTCTAACCACAAAAGAGGCTGCACATTAAATGAATGATTATCAATCTAGGAATCACAATATTTCTGGCCATATAAGCGAGAATGGTTCATATATTGTTTAACGATTCCAAGCTTGTCCAATGCGATCGTCAATGAGTTTGTGTTAAGATAATGGCGTTTAACGTGATGTTCTGATACGGGTTTGAAGATGGTAACCTCAAAGCACGTATTTTCTCTTCGCGACATAAAACTGCATCGAAATTTGATTGTACAATAAATTCAATAATTCCACAGATCAGGTGGTACGTGAAAACCAAAATGGTATTTCAAAAGAAAATTCGCAAAAAAACATTACTATACCGACTTAGTTAGATCAATTACCGCATACACGGAATGGCCGACTAACATCTTGAGGTTGTTCAACCTATAGTTATCTTTCTAGTTTTTAGACCATTACTCTATTCATGGTAGGTCTTCAATTCCCCATATCTGAATAGAGAATTTCAAATTTTCAAATATAATTTCATATATAAAATTATTACAATTCATCCTTTGCCAAAACAAAATCAATAGCATATCACCAAAACGAATTCAAAAAAGCGCAACAAATACCTGTCTCTGTGTATAGATATAAATAACATTATAAGATTGCATGACTAAATAAACCCTTTTTCTACTTAAAATTCTGATCGAATACAAATTTGGTTACAAATTGGTTATAAGAGCAGTTATGTATATTTCATAATCATTTCGGTTAGTATAATCGATGCAGTAAACCAGCAAAATAGGAAGAACACAGGACTTAATTTCATAAAATAGTATAGTTACAAATTTATTTCCAGTAAAATAATGAATGTGTGGTCCGGCAAGTTACTAAATGAAGTAAAATTTGGACATGTATTAATTATTGGGGGCATTGTTAAACCGAATCCAATTAAGTAAGAAACTCATAAATATATGTAATATAATTAATATTCAATCGATTTATATTTTATTTTTAATAATTGTATTGTATAGAATTTAACTTAAGATTAAAGTGTCAATATTTATTTTAAACCGCAAGTGTATTCGACGATGACTCTTAACGTTTTTATGTGATCCGTGTAAGATCTAGCACGCTAAAATTTATACTATTCCTTACGAATATATTGCATCAAGACTGAACTGATCCCATAATGAATAATCATTGCAACATTGTTTATAGTATTCAATAAGGTGGAACACATATACACATATACACATCTATACTCAAGTAACCCTTGTACGGTACCTTTATTATGCGTTCCTCTTTCCATTTTGGTAAGCATGTCAACGGATGACCACATTTCACCAATAAGATGATGTAAAAAAAATGCAATTTTGTTTACGTTAACTTTTAGTATTTCTGGCGCAATATTATCAGTCTGTAGTTTACAATTTAGATGTCTTTATCTATTTTATTTTAATAATTACTTTTGAATTTTGTTTTTTTCAAATATAAATTAGTATTAATTAGTAGAATATTGGACGATTATAAAATCAAATACTGATTTCCATTCCACAATGCATACCTATGTCTAGTTGCTTAGAAATAAACCAATTATGTTACTATAATATAAGTGAGTCACTTTTCCAGAAAACGTCAGCATAGGTTCAAGTATGGTTCTATTATTCCAAGTTCCGATGTGTATACGTTCCCAAAAGTCAAAAATAGTTATCGTATCAATTCGAGAATAAAACAATGTAATTGAAAAATTTCGACATTGCGAATTACAGTTCATAAATGCTTAACCGCGACCCAGTAACTACTATTTTAGCTGCGTATAATTCGACGAACCGATCTTAACCTCCATGCGATATCATTAGAAATTTGCAATCACAATATATGTCAGTAGTAGCGTGTGATCGAGGCTGAAAAGATTGTGTTAACGTCGTTTGTCGACCGCTTGAATAAATATCTAAACAACAAACTAGGTAACTGGATATTTTAACAATACTCCACTGAAAGATTCAAATGTATAACCGAATAATTATAATTATTATTACCAGTTGGTAAATTACAATTCTAGTTATATGAGTGCACATTTTGCATATATTAGAAACAACAAAGAAACATATCGTAATGCTACCCAATGCATCCTTGAGGTGTAAATGTTTAGATGATGCTGAGGATAATTTGATGGTAATAATTTAAAAAGTTGTCGCAAACAGGAACACATCAGAATGTTTTGTAATAACCAAAACATATAACGTAACTTTCGACTGGTTGAAGATTCAAAATTTATTTTAAATAATTAAAAAAAAAAGACTTTTATGCACAATTAATAAATTGAATAATGCAGAATTTCAGTGGATTTTTCGCAAAATGAAAATAATGACTATAAAATCAGTGATAATATTATACTACACCTAAGCGTTCGATTTAATGAGCGACAAGTTATTAGAAGTTCACATTTTCCAAATGTGGGATGGTCAGATGAACAAATATCTGATAATTTAATTGGAAAAACATTGAAAAATCCTTTGAAATCAGGTTATAGAACATTTCAATTATTAAAATCATCATTTAGTGGTAAAAATGTGTGATAAACAATAAAAGAATTTTACATTATTTTAGGTAAACCATTTACTATTCGTTTAACAATTCTTCAAGCAATATTTCAAGTTCATATAAATGATGAATTATATTGTACGTATGATCAACGATCATTAAATGAAATTAAATATATTAAAGTTAAACATGATTTTGAAAGAATATGTCATTTTGATCATCGAGCACTATTCCCGCAAACGTTTCCGTCACAATTAGAATACATTGATCCAACATACATATTTAGTAGTGATGTACCTGTGCCATTGCAAATAGGTAATGTATATTTCAAAACTGACAGCCATATTCAAGTTCAAATTGAATAAATAGTCTTAAACTGGATTTACTTTGAAACTATATCCAGTACAATAAAGTTCAAATACTGGTTCCATAATATCTATATGTACAAGTTGAAACCGAAATTAAAAAGGCAGCAAGCCTAATACTAATTGCAATTTAAACCATAGGGTAGTGGTTATCAACGACTTTACTTTCACACATCAAATAGATAACAGCAGGAGACAATAGCATAATTTCTTTTTTAAGTTTTTTATAACGCGTCACTAGTGTGGAATTACATGAAAATATTGGAACAAACGATACTTAAAACTTCTGTTCTATTCCATCCTCAACACATCATTTCCATAGTTATTTTGACACCTGAAAATGAGGATATTTTACCTCTCAATCAACCTTTTGATAAAAACTGACCAGAAAGTGGTACAGAACTAACCGACAAATTTAATCCGGCCATGGTTCTTTGCACAAAGTACTTTAACGAGCTGCTGAATACACTCATGATTGATGAGATTGCTTAAAGTCAAGTTAACTCAACACGAAGAATAAAAGATACTGATCCAAGTTAATGCGCAAAATTAAATCCGTATTACAACATATAAATTGGAAGCAGTCATCCGGTCCCTGATAATATTCTACAATAATTGTGGTAAAGTGTGGTCATCTAATGGATTTCTGAACTAATGGAAAGTAACTTGAGTATGTGTCTTAGAACAGGCGTGTCATTAAATGATTTTTATTGTGACTCACAGTACAAACTGTTACATCGTAGAAGGCGTGGTACTGTATTTTTGATATACATTAAATTATTAGACCTTGAGGATATGGATATTATTATGAGACGAAGAAAATGAAATTGGATCGCTGTTCGAACTTCAAATAGTACAACAAAGATGAGAAAACGAAACCGTTATCAAAAAACAGAAATGCTGTGCATTAATTTGCAAAATATATGAAAAGTATTGCGTAATATGGGCGAAGAGCAGGTATTCAAAGTTAATGAATGTCCTATCCTAGCTAACTAAAATGATCTGAATACATATAACACTAATTAATATATTTCCGAGACTAGATGTTGACACATAAGTGTATTTAATGCTAAAAATTTAATCGGAAATTACACACAAATAATTAATAAATATTTTAGGAGCAGCAATCATTATACATGGAATAGTTGCAGGTAATATAAATGGAGAATTTTCAATAGATATGTTCAATAATGACTCCTTAAAAATTATTATGCGATTTAATCCAAAATTTGAAACAAAAACAATTGTACGAACATCACAAAGAGAAGATCATCAGTAACTACAAAAAATATCAATTTAATTTACATTAAAATAACAACGTATTAAACTTTCAGATTTTATCAAGACGATGAAGAACGTATTGGAGTATTTCCATTTAAACGCGGACACTCATTTAAAATTGGAATTTACAATACACGAGAATCATTTTTATACTATGTAAATGGAACATATTTAACTTATTTAAATAAACGAAATGATTATTGCAATGAATTGGCAATTATTAAATGTTCCAATAAAAATGGACTTCAGTTAACAATAACTGGATTTGATTATTATGAAAATGGTATTAATTTAACAAAACTAACAAATTTGAAATAAACAGTTTGTGTAAAATAATTATATTACACTTTATATATATTATAAAATAATCAAAATTATTGATTTTTATTTATAACTATTTTTATTTAAAAAACAACACAACAAAAAATAACACTTTTTATATTCTAATACCAATAGGTCTGCTTTGGTATACGATTTTCTTCGATACCCATCTCTTTCATGATTTCCATTTCAAATGTTTGTAATGTGGGTGTAAATGTTATTGCACTAGCCACTTCACCCTTTGTATCCTTGTCACGTTCAATGTAAGCTGATTTTGTTTTATAATCAACGGTTTCTGTGTGTGTTTTTGGAATGGGTATAACACGACCGGTTCTTGTGGACACACGAACTTTATCACCTTCCTCTGTGAAACGCCATTCAAATACAGTCGCTTGTAAATCGGAAGGATCAACCAGCGCCACTTGACTAGTTACCTTATCAATAAATTACATATTTATTTTCTTTTTTTTTTTTTGCCTATTTTTCTTTTCTTTTTTTTTTTCATCATTCATACCAAATTAAATATAGTCAAATCATTGATATTAAAATATTCTTTTGTCTATTTGGTTGTGATCACAGGAGTGCATAAATGATTGGCTCCATTATTCTAATTTACTAGATTACACAGCTGATTAAGGGTCAAGCTATGAAAAAAATCATTGGTTTGGAAGTGGTTGTCTACCAATCAAAAATATCAAAGATGAAATCATCCACGTAATTTACCATCTATTTGAGCAATATAAAAGTTCTTACACTTGATCACTTTTTTACCAAAAACTTATTACGAATTTATTAATTAACATTGCATCACCCATCATTGAATTACTGGCAGACAGATAAAGAAATGAACGAACAAACAAGCGTTTTTTTTCTTTTTTTTTTTTTGTAATAATTTTCATTAAATAAAATGATTTGCTTGCAATTTCTCTACAAAGGAGTTACACAGAACAGTATTTAGTGAATTTACCTTTGATATAATTTGTAAAAAAAAAATAATATCTCATCTGGCGATTTGAACATACATAAAATGTATTTAAATTTATAAAAAGAAAAAAAAAGTTAATGTACTTACCAATAATGGTGCCTCAGATTTTATAAAAACTCCAGGATAATTTTCATCTTGACCAATTCTGCGTAGATGACAATTTAATCCTTCCACAATAACCCAATTTCTTTCTTGTATAATTTGTGATACAATGCCTTGCTTACCTTTATCTCTACCAACAAGTATCTCTACTCGATCACCTTTAAAATAACTCCAAGTTTCTGTAATGAATAAGACAACAAAATTATTTATTTAAATGATATATGATTGATGAAATTTACCAATTGGTTCCAAAAAAACCTTTTTTCGTTTCGTTCCAGGCATATTTTGTTGACGAAATTGTCCTGTCCACGGTCGATTTGTCGTAAAACGAAAATCAGTTTTTTCAACAGTTTTTTGTAAATACATTTTTGCTCGTGGTGTTTTCCAATATATCTACGATAATATAAAAAAAAATTAAATATATTTTAGGTTTATAAAACATAAACATAATATTTATAGAATAAATTAATAATTCAAAGAATTATTAAGATCCATTAGGTTATAATTTAATTTAATTATAATGCAATTATTCAATAAATTGCATTCCTTTTAATGTTCACAAAAGTTTAATTCACTTGATGAAAAATCTATTGTTTTTGTTAATTTCTATGAAGTATTTTATCATATTATGTTTGTATGTTCCATAGGACTATATGATGTAGGTACGTCCACCAATGTCATCTAGACTCTTACACCAGAAGTGTGCATAGTATGGACATTTGAAGGTTATAAAAACAGGCATAAGTTAAGGTTTTCGAATGGAAAATAAAGAATCAAATATAATTGTCTAGTTTCGCATTTATAATAATATATTTAGATCCTGTCGACAAACAATGGGTTTATCATGTGGCGGTAAAGACGGATTCAGACTTAGATTTCAGTCGGTTACTACAATCGTCGTCAATCCAGATACGATACGATATGAATAATATAAATTACCTAGGAAACTTGCATCACCAATGATAATAAATAATTCAAACTAAAAAAAAGTGGTCCAAGTTTAAAGTGAAAACCTTTAGATGAATTCAAATATCAATACCGGCAATAAGATGTGTAAGCCAATCATAGTAAAGGTACTGGACGAATATCAGATAATGACAAGAAATAACTAAATTTGTTACATTTCTCATCACACGATGTCAAAGTAATATCACACTTGAAAGAATAAAGGGTTTATGCAATTTTATTAATAAATTTAAATGATACCCACCAAAAAAAAAATTAAGAAAAAAAAACCACTCACTTGTCGCATACTTCTCTCTATATATGAATCGGTTAAATTTGAAACATTTTTAGTCATTTCTCCAACTCTGTCTATAATTTTCGTCCTACTACACAATAATTGTGTTAATCTCATTTTAAAAATATATTTTTTTCCTAGATCCTTTTCGTAATAAATGTAAATATGAAAATGAAAGATGGTTATGGTTATGTCATCAACAATGTATGTTATGTACTAAATGTATGCGTTCAAAAAAAAATTAAATACTACGAATATTCTACACAATCTGCTTTGAAACTGTTCGTATAACTCAGGCAGTGGTAAAAATTTATAAATTGTGAAAATGTATTTGAGAAGACTATTTGGGTTAAACTGCCTTGGTCGTTAAAGAAAAAATAAATAATAATAATAATAATAATAATGTATTTGAGATAGCAGAAGTACCTGCTAAAAGAATTGATCCCATATTGTGCTACATTTTTTTCATTGATTACAAAATTCAATTTAATTCAAGAAATCCTTGTGACTTAATGACTACATACTCGTATCGCGCTTTATGTTTTACACGTTTTACCAGTTCCAATATGTTTCCTTTGTTTGTTCTGATGGCGTTCCATTACCAAGTTTTCAACATATTGTTGTCAACATAATCTCTAAATGTTTCTTTTAAATAGATTTTTGCTACATAACAATCTATATACTATGAAGGCTATTATAAGCATTACTTTGTGTTTTACACCAGAATGCAATAAATATTATCAAGTATTCCACAATGTAAATCTCTGAATTACGATATAGTTCACGCAAATCATAGTCATCAATTAAGACGCACAAACGAAAGGTACATGACAAAAACGTACCTCTAAATTTAATCGGGCGACCCAGCGTGAATTTGACAGAATGCGATTGTGACATCCTAGCAAGTCGTGTATATAGAGAAAACACCCGAATATTGGATATAACAATCGCAATGAAAATATCTATAAACAAAGTGTGAGCGCACCCACATTACATCTATGTCGAAGAGAATCAATGCGGTCGGTCTTTGAATTCTGTAAATAAAGGATGGTAACTGGAGTCTCAGTCAATGATAGTCATGCTTACAGGTCTCATATAGGCTTTATATATAATGACAATAAGTGCTGGATTAAAATATCGTTTACAATGACGTAGAAAACCAAGAAGTGATCATTCCATAGCATTCCATAGAGTTTGTAATTGGGCGTGCAGAGAGAAACAAATCCCGATGAGTTTCGCAGCAAATTACCATTAATAATTTGTTTGACTGGATCTGGAATATCTGGTCTATGCGATGCAGTCGAACTACATATTTATGCGTTTCGCAGGATTTATTTGCATATTTGTCAATAGTTTAAGTGCCGGATTAAAATATTGTTTACAACAATGCAAAAAACCAAGAAGTGACCATTTTATAGCATTCTATAAAAGTTTGAAATTGATGTGCGTTCCAAAATAAACAAATTCCAATTGAGCTTCGCAGTAAATTACGATCAAATTGTTTGACTAGATCTGGTGTATCTGGTTTGTGTGACAGACGACACATCTGCGTCTTAGTAGCATTGAAGTTTTTCCAAATTTCTCCATCCCCAGCCAAAAATTTAAATCATTATTTAGATCAAGCTATCTTATATTGTCAATCTGAAGTCGAACAACATATTTATACGTTTCACAGAATTTATTTGCATATTCGTCAATAGTTTAATACGAATCTGCCCAATAATCAAATTGTGGTCACTGTAAATATTCGCACCTCTAAAGCTGTGTGCATACAACGGTCAGTTTCTAAAAGCCCTGCTAATTGTTATATTTGGTTCATAGGACGACAATCTTGTCGATTGTTTTTGTGATTGAATATGAATTCAAAAAAATACTTGCACATAACTGTTTCTATATAGAGCACATAACATAATATTTGATCAGTACCAGGTAAGCTGTAATTAAGAACCTGTGTTTAACATATTGACGAATTGGGGATTCCCTTTCAGTATGGTTTATGTACAGTCACAACCGGCAAGCTTACCTATATTAATTATGTTCTCAAAATGTGGCTGAGACAGTTTATAAATATGAACTGTTATTTTTTAAATATACGATAAATCGGTTACCAGTTCAATCCAATTATTATAAGACAACAACAGTAGATTAGATTCAATTATTATAATGAATTGGAGGATCAATTCAATCTAATATGGTAAAGATTTGAAACAATTGTAAAAATTAACATAAAAAATCTACTGTTTATCATCCAAATATAAACTTCGATTTATGTGAATCAATTTAAGTTCCACAAACAAATGAACGCATCCACATAAATTCAATGTCAACAAAATATAATGTAATAAAAAAAAAAGTGATAATATTTTGTTCGTTCAAACAATTTTAAGTTAATAAAATATAACTAAAAAAAAAAGCCCAAAGCAAGTAATTAATAAATTGATATCGTGGTGGTATACAACAATATGTTGATCACTTCGTTCATATTTGTTGCAAAGAATAAGTCATTTAAATTGTGAAAAAAATAAATAGATTTTCTATGTTTAATAAATTTTAGTATTATTTTGGTTAAGTTTTATTATCTTTTTTTTTTTTGTTTTGTTTTACTTTTAAATTTGGTCAATTATAAAAATTTATGTATAAATTATTTAAATTTCTTCAAAATATGTCTACAACAAATTCAGATTGTATATCAAAGAAACATGCAAAGTATTTTGTTCGTTTCTTAAATTTATTACCACCGGGTTTGGCTGTACATGATTCAACAAGGTAAATGATAAGCGCGCCACCATATAAGAAGTTGATGATGCAATGAGCCTTAACTTAACCAATCACCATATTTTTGTTATAAATTTCTAGGGTGACAATAGCTTTTTTTACTGTATGTGGTCTTGATGTACTTGACTCATTAGATTTGTTATCAGATTCAATGAAAGAAAATACAATAAATTGGATATATCATTTACAAGTTGTACCAAACAGTGGTAGTGCTAATTGTAAGAGTAGTGATTTAAAATTTGGTGGTTTTCAAGGCTCAAGTACAATTAATATTAAAAATGATCTTAATGGTGGTGGCGATGATGATTGTGGTACTAAACAATATAAATTGGGTCATTTGGCAATGACCTATACAGGAATTGCAATTTTATTAGTATTAGGTGATGATCTTAGTCGTTTGAATAGAAAGGCTATAATTGAAGGTGAACCATTTTTTTTTTTTTTTAGTTTAATGTTTTCATATAATAAAAATTCAATAAATACTAGAATAAATTACTTACTTTTCACAACGTTTAACTAATATATAGGTGTTGCTGCTGTTCAAAGATCCGATGGCAGTTTTAGTGCTTCAATTGAAGGTCATGAACATGATATGCGTTTTGTTTATTGTGCTGCAGCAATATGTACCATGTTAGATGATTGGGGTACTGTGGATAAGAAAAAAATGGCTGAGTATATTAAGAAAAGCATAGTAATTTTTTTAATCGCATTATTTCTTTAATGGATTTTTGTTTGATTATATTTTATTTTTATAAAAAAAATTACCTATAGAGATATGATTATGGAATTAGTCAACATTATGAGATGGAATCTCATGGAGGTACAACATTTTGTGCAATAGCTGCACTTCAATTAAGTGGACAATTAAATGTTTTATCAGATGATGTTATTGAGAAAATTAAAAGGTGGCTCATTTTTCGTCAGGTATGATTTTATATTTTAATTTTGTTGGTAACTTAATTTAATATGTTTTATGTGTATCTTTTAATTATTCACATATCTTTATGTACGTTAATTGCCATTAAAGAAATTGTGTCATCCAATGTTTGGTTTTTAAATTCATTTTATTATGTTTTACTGATAATGTACAGTATATTTTCTAATATTCGTTGAGCATTTCTAATCGATAAATAAAAACCCAATTAAAAGAAAAATGTATGACAAAATGATTTAAAGTATCTATAAATTAAATATATTTTTTTCCTTATCTAGTGAGGAAGGAGTATAAAAAATTATGCATTAGTTACTTTTTATTTACTATTTCATTGATATGATATTTATTGTTGTGTCACTGATTATTGATAATTGTAATTGTGTAATCAATTATTGTAATCAAAAATTCATTTTCGTCACGTTTTGTTTAGAATGACTTACGTGTTTTTGTGATTAATTAAAATAGAAACTTTTTCATTCATCTTTACAGAGAATAACATTTTAATTACTAAGGAGTAGTTGTTTCATTCTTATAAAATTAGTACTATTAGACAGGCGTCTTTTAATTCGAGTTATATTTCTGATGATGCACTGTAAATTATTAATTATATTTTATTGATCAACATGTTATGCATAAAATAGATCCTAGTAGACAGACATATAGTTTTATACGTAAAGAATTTTGTTTTAGAAAATCTGTCTATACAATGGAAATTTCAATTACGTTACGGAAACTACATCTTAGTGTATTGCAATGTCAACTGAAACAGACAGTATCTTGTAACATATAAACTTGGGGCAGCAGCCTAAGTTCACATGTTAGTAGACGATATTAATTTCATTGAAGTACAGTGACCAAATTCATTTATTCAATCATTTTATTATACATTTTTTTTTTTTGTTACTATGATGAAAATATTTATATTAAATTATTTAAATTGTAGGAGGATGGATTCAATGGACGGCCAAATAAACCCGTAGACACATGCTATTCATTTTGGATTGGGTCTACGTTAAAAATATTAGATGCATTTCATTTAACTAATTATAATGAAAATAGAGCGTAAGTATTGGATTTCTGTGTTTTTTTTATATATTTGAAAATTTTAGCAAAACACCTTTTGTAAGAACTAAAGGGGGTGTTTTTTTTTAGAAGCGAAGAACTTTAAATTGAAATTAATTTTTTTTTTTTTTCATGATATTGCCCTTTATTTGACATATTATTTTTGGCACATTAATATTTGAATATGATTTCGGGTATGTGGCCACCGTGTACATAGTATCATCTGGGAGTCTATTTTGCACAATATTTTTACGCCATGTACATGTTAGTCGCGGTGACCACATTACCGAAATTATATTTAAATATTAATGCCATCAATAAAATTTGTCAAATAAGTCCAATTTCATGGATATTATAAAAACATTTTTCTGTGTTTTATTTCAATTTAAAGTTCACCGGCGTCTAAAAAAGACATGCTTTTTATTGAAATAGGCAACTCTAACTTCTTTGGGTTGGGTGAATGAAAAATTATTTCAGCTAGCACTAGTTGTCTATGTTACTTTTATAACGTTAAATTTCATGAAAAGCATGTCATTGTTCGATTTGGCTGGTTCTAGTGCGGATTATGACATCAAGTATATTCCAGTGAAATGCGTTGTCTTTCTTTCAGTTCAATGTTTCATCACTTTCAAATTTATTTTATTGACAACTTAGCTATCAAAAATGAACTATAAGTCTATTACATTCAAGGTGAATGAGTATAAAGGTAACACTGTTGCACGAACAAATTAACTATCGAACTTGAAAGTTGAAAAAAAAAACGGAACTATCGAACTTGATTTTGTAAATAAAAAAAATTTAAAAAAAAAAACAGTGTCACGAATTTCCAAGATTATATTGTTGTGTACATTGGGAATATAACTTCAATTAACCATCTTTTACTGGAACACCATTTGATGATGGTGCACCTTACAATCTTAATGTTGGTGGATAAAAAAAACAACGGCAAACGACTATTTACAGTTAGCGCTTTGCGTTTACGCATTGCAGCAGCTCCGTTGTGTCATAATTGTCGAATGAACTTACATCCCCTTTAACCACCTCCGTATGATCATTATGTTTGTTTACGCATTGTTGTTTCATCAGAAAATTTCATCTATTTTT
>JANSTX010015775.1:22380-35164 GCA_027564355.1 Penthetria funebris
TCCCCTTTAACCACCTCCGTATGATCATTATGTTTGTTTACGCATTGTTGTTTCATCAGAAAATTTCATCTATTTTTTTTTTAAATAATCTCTTGCGTGAAGTTTTCATTACCGTCAATTGTTCATTCCGAGTGTTTCAAATGCAATTTATTGACGTAAAATATTCAGATCTATTCCTGTGTCTAATGATTTTTGTTATGTAAATACAATTTTGTATTCTTAAAGAATACATTGACAAAATAAATAATTTTGTAAAACTTTTGCAATAATTTAATGTGTAATTTATTTCTGTTACATAATACGCCGGGGGTTGTAGTTTTTGTAATTTTTTTCTTTTTAAAGAAAATTCATTGTAAGTTCAACTGTAAGTAACGCGGCCAAGAGGTGGAAATGTTTAGATTTCTAAACAATTTTATTTTATGAATTTTCGAGGTGGCAACTTTCGAATCATATTTTACTGATGTTTGTCTTTGACGTATTGCAATGCTACTACAATTATTGTTACGCTTAATCGATACACAAACACTTTAGTTCGTACGTAAATGCTGGAACTCATAATAAATAGTCAATTGCAATTTGAATTTTACATTTGCAGTGTTTTTTTTTTTTCAATAACAATAAAATTATATGTTTTCGTAGGTGTTCAATCAACTTGATATACTAACTATTTGAATAAATGAGAGCCACGCTTTCAACACCTATTTAGAAGTCGCTATACAGCATAAAGTTGGATAGCAATTCGAGCACTTTGGATAAACATATGCTCATATAAAAAATAATCTCAGATACTATAGAGTTGTTCTGTCAAGTTGAAAATAATGATTTCTTATAATTACTTCTGCTTCTTCTTGGTTTCAGTACTGAAATCCTTGAAACTATTAAAATTTGTCTAACTGTATTCAATTCGCCGACTTCTATAATTCCGGAAAGAAATGCAGGAGGTCGCAGAATGATTAGTTACGAATGAATTTTTGTTCTTGAAACATAATATCAAATTTCTTCATTCTTATTCTCAAGAATGCGTCACATTCGCCCATCCAGTGCTTTGGTGTCTCTTCAACATAGTCACACTTTCTGCATATTGGGATCAATATCAATATCAATTTGGAAAAATGATTTTTTTTTATACATAATGTCCAGGTTAGGTAAACATAATGTTAGACAAGGTACCTAATGCATTCTTTACATCTTTGCGTCGAAGGTTAAGAAGTTCCTTTTTGGATTTTTTATGATAATGCCGTTTTCCATGAGTTCAGTCGATGTAGGAATGAAGATTCTGAGAAACAGTTTTAAACTAAGAAAGAAATACAATGTCACGCGTATAAAATCGACGACGTTACTTAAAAGTTCATTCAGAAGACGGAACAGATATCGTTTGGCAATTCGATTAATTGGTAGAAATACGATGTCGATGGGTAATATGTGTGGTGAAAAATGAAATGATCGATTAATATCTATAACTGAAGCTATTTTTACTTCTACGTGATGTCAACGATAATTCAATTCACTTATGATTGACGAACAGAAAAAGAATATCAAGGTAAATTAGGATTTATGCAATAATACAGTGAATTAACAAATTTATGTGAATAATGGCCATTTTATAATGGTAGTAAAAATGCATCGATCCCTTAATTCATGCGTAACTTTCACAATATAAAATTTTAATGTTTGTTGGATATATTCTAATATTATGTGTAATTAATTAAGGAAGTGTAACGTTAGAAATGGTATTAGTAAAAAAGAAAAAAAAAACAGTTGACGATGGTAAAGAGGGTTAGATAGGAAATTAGGATATATGAGATATTACTAGCAATAAGCCTAGTAAGTAATGGATGGGTCAATTACTGAGTTATAAAGCATCAATTAAATTGGATAGTTCAATTAAATATTTAGATGCATGTACTGAGAAGAGATCTTTAGCGATTAGAATATTGTATTAATAGTGTGGACGCAAGTATAGTTTATATAAGATGTAGGAAAAGTTTAAATAGGAGAATATATTTCGTAAGTACAGTATGTGGTGATTGGCCTTCCACGTAGATTTGCAAATCTTTAGTTGCTATCATAATAAAATTATATGCTATATTTTTCTTTTTTTTCAGATACATAATCTCTGCACAAGATACAATTATTGGTGGTTTTTCAAAATGGCCTGGTTCATCAACAGATCCATTTCATACATATTTTAGTTTATGTGGTTTAAGTTTTATTAATGAACCCGGTGTTTTACCAATAATGCCAAGTCTTAACATATCACAGCGTGCATATGATAAATTAAAAAACATACATAAATTATGGAAATTAGAATCTAAAGTTAATGATATTCGATTAGATATCGATTAATAATGTGTTGGGCGCCGCCCTTAAAACATGAACATATGCATGTACACTTAAGTGATAAAAAATAGTATTTTACAATGTATTTTTTATTTGATTTGATTTTATCTGAATTTTTTTGTTATTGTAAAATAATGTGCACAAAAAAAATTTATGATTTAAATGAAGAAAAAAAAAAAACCAAAAAAAAAAAAAAAAATGGTAAAACATAAAGAAATAATTAGTGTTATTAAAAATTTCAAAATATTTAATGTAATTATATTTTGTTGTGATAAACTGAAGTTTAGATATAAAAATTATATTTATCTATTTTATAATTTTATCTAATCTAAGGTTTAAACGAATTATTAAGTAGTTAAAACAAGAAAAGTAAAGGCAATATTATATTATATTTCTTAATGGATAGGACACATTACAATATAAACAAAAGTAAATACTATAACGTACATTAATTTTAAATAAATAATTAGAGTTTAATTAATTTTTAAAAAAAACACTAAACATGTCTTCAATTAAAAAAAAAAACAAAAAAAGATGATTTTCTGTTTATGACTTCTACAAGTTTTAATTTATGATAGAAAAATTATTGTATGTATTAGGTATGATTAAAAACATTGTTGATAATTTAAATGTGATGATGAGGATGCTGAATGAATAGTTGTAATTAAAACCGAATCTGTATTTTATGGCCTAAAATTAGATTAGGAGTAGTTGTTGGAGACTAAAAAAGACCCATCACAACATTATATAGGTCTAATGTATTGCACACATCAAATGTTATTAACAGAGTTTTCTCTATAAAAATTATGAATATTGAGCTCAAATGTAATTTAGTTTTGTCTCTCCAATCCACACATTTGATTTAACACTTTCATACCGTTCGACACAGTATGCACACTAATGATTGAATTTCCAAACTACAGTCATGACATTCACACAATCCACAATCTCTGAACAACAATAACTTCTTTTTTTTTTTAAGTAACATAACATTCAGATTTTTTTGTGTTTATATTGCATGTCACACATCTACTACTGCAAACTTAAATTTAAATCCTTTGCTACAAGATACAAATGATTTGACACTTCTTTGGTGGCTTACTCATTTTTGATTAGTAGTCAATATCTAATTATTGGTGCCCATAGTAGAACAAATTTACCGTTCGGCCCGGATTAGAAGGAATTGTTACCACATAATGCGTTACAACAGTGCATTTTGTGATAAAAACTTTCAACATGACCACGTAAACTATTATTATATTATCATCTCAACCAAGGTAACGGAGCTTGTATTCTATTTCTATATTTACACGCGTATGTCTTAGGCTCCACTATCCACAAATTATATGTTGTTTCAATAAAGTGACATTATTGCCATTCGTGACCTAAGTTTATTTTTAAGTTCACATTAATAGAGAAGCTGAAATCAACGATTTATATTTGCTTCGTTCAATCTACTCTAATTAACACGTCTGTCATGCTCCTCTTGATATATGTTTTACATACTGATATTATAAATACGTTTTTTGTTTTTTTGCAGATGCAAACCAGATTCACTTCTGGTTTACCCATGACGTATTTACCCTCACAAACCCGGATTTAATTTTACAAATAATAATTATCTTGACATCGGCACCCTATCTCACCTTTGAAAATAGTCATTTTTATAAAAAAAAAAATTCTTCTATGAGTTTCAATAAAGGATTTTATTGAAATTGAAATTTCTATCTCAAATCAACTTAAATATGCTATCAATTGTAGTCTTGTCACACTGTTCGTGTGCAATGGTTACTTTTTCTCCGGCAGTGTTACCGCTAACTCAACCAAAATGTATGTCAATTTCTGGTGATCGGATCGAATAAGATGGTATCAATCGTGTTTGGCGGGCGATATGAAGACTAGTTGTATCGGCCGACTCAACTAAAATGTTATTTTATTGAAACATGCCTGTTGAAGTTGGAAAGAATTCAATAAAGGATTTTATTGAAATTGAAACCTCTATCTCAAATCAACTTAGATATGCTATCAATTGTAGTCTTGTCATACTGTTCGTGTGCAATGGTTACTAAATTTTTCTTTGCAATGTTACCGCTAACATCGACCACAATGTATGTCAATTTCTGGTGATCGGAATGAATAAGATATCAATCGTGTTTGGCGGGCGATAAGAAGACTAGTTGTACCGGATTTATGCCTATATCGACTGACTCAACTAAGATGTTAGTTTATTGAAACATGCCTGTTGAACTTGGAAAAGAATTCAAGTGCGTCGAGTCAATGTACTCCATTAATTAGATAATTTAATTGCAGTATTAGTCAGATAGTGACATAAATTGTAAACAAGAATACATAATTAATATGATTAATGACGATTAATAATTTTAGGAAGAATATAATGTTCTTCGACTTCCCCCCCCCCTTCCTATTCGATTTACGTATGTTCATAAATGCCTTAAAATGTAATAATTATGTTAATTTAGAAAAATATGAACAATTGAGTGTGGGTAAAGTAAGGAAATATTGATTCCGGGTTAAGTAAACACTTGATAACAAAATTGCAATGTCACTGTTATTGCTACCGAGTAATTATAAATATTTGCAATCATTGTCAACTAATTAAAGATAACAATGGTTTGTAATATACAAGTAATTGCTAATTAACTTATATAGTCAACGACATTATGTTTATTCAGTTTAATTTATTTACAAAGTGATACTTAACAGTGAGCACGTACAATTATTTAATATTTGTTTAATTAATATTTTAAATAAAATGTAATTAATTACAGGAGACATCATAAACATATATTTTTGTCAATATTTACATTCAAGTGGATGATTATTTTTACATTTTTGTTATAAGAATTTTAAATAAAATTTTCAAGGTAAAGAAAATGTTTTAAATTTTAAAACCTGAGATTTACCACTCAAATACTATCATATTTAGATAATTTAAAAGGGAATTAAACATAAATTATTTAAGTATAATTTGTAATAATATGACCAGCATATTTATTTATCTACTAAGTAATAAGTAAAAATAGTAAGAAATTCACAATCATTTCCAATTTCATTTATTTATTTCTGTATCATCGTCAATGTCAATTTTATTTTTAATAAAAATTTTAGAGTTGATGAGTTTTTTGTATTTAAAAAAAAAATATTTAAAGTATCCTTCTGAATCATATCAATTCTGTTGACAATTAAGTAACAAATGAATCAATCACAGTTTTTCAATCAAATCAATTCTGCACAGCGATCAACGCTCTGGATTAGGAGACAAATCACAAATGTGAATTTAATGTCTGACCAAATTCTTGCATTATCAATCCGAAGTGGAAGAAACGTAGTTCAATACTAATATCAATTCAAAGATTTATTAAAATTGCAATGGATAACATTCAATTACACCAACATAACTAGCACTGCTAAAACGTTTAACAAATGCTCTGCGATCGCATGGTAACATGCTGACGATGTTTAGCTTACAAAAAACTGAACAACTACCTAAACTGGTAAAGGAGCTTATGAATGTCTGTGAAAGTCTGTTGTTTTATGGAAAACCGGTTCGTATCGATCACAGTAGTAGAATTATTTAATTGTTAATGTTTCTCTGTAAAATTTGTAACAATAGTTCAGATTTATACATCTACGGAGCACTCATTCTCTCAAGAGTATAATAGATGTATTACACATCTATTTTAAAGGTTCACAAGACATATATTAATTTTTATTTTTAAAATTACCGTTTGATAATCATGTTCTCCTTGATACAGAAGCTCAAAATTGTGTAAAATATTATGGTGCTATTTTACGTTACATTTTCAATCAAGTGAATATTCTCATTCAAATTACCCTGTTGGAATTAGGAGATCGGTCAAATTTATGGATGATGTTAATGGTAACGGTTGGGTACACTAACACTGAGTGGGTGATATAAAGAATACGCAAAGAAACTTGGATTTAATCGGACGGTTATAATAGAAATCACATAGATGTGTTTCACTTATATACGTGCGAATATTTTTGTGATAATTGGTGTGATGGTTAAGACTAATGGTACAAGTGAAGAGACAGTTAACGCATAAATGTTGTTAGGCCTCGTGATGATGAAGTTAGCCAAAACGAACTATATAGAACTGAAATATATTTGCATGCACATTGATACAGGTTAATAAAAAAAAAGGATTGAATTAGCGATGACACTTGGATTCCAATAAGAACGAGAAGACAAATCAAAAGTATAACTAACAGAATTTATGTACACAATGTGGTCAACTTGACAAAGAGGTTAGTAAAAGTGCACAGTGGAAATATTGAAGTACGGGCAAAATATACGTCACAGATTCAAAAACTTCGAAATAAACTTACTCTATCTGCGAAGCAAACTAATCGGACATTGATTTAGAACAGAATGGCGACAAAATAGAAGTACGGGCTGAAACACAATAAGCACCTGATTTGAATAGTTTTTGTAATTTATTACCGTGAGAGTAGAAAAGTTTTATTGTGAGACGACATAATTTTTACCGTGAGATCACACAAGAGTACCAGTACCAATACCCTATGAAAAAAATATATTAATTCAGGATATAGAAAATGCTTTTCTCCACCAAGAAACAGAATAAGAACTGCATTTGAGTAGTGCCCGTATCCTACTTAAGTTTTGCGTAATACCACATAAGTTTTACTGTAAGACTTCGTAATTACTAGCGTAAGTGTTACTACTGTGAGCCACTAAAAGTAGTACGGTATAAGGAACAAGTATGGAAAAAAATGATTGTTCAAAATGCTCAAAATTTAGTATCAGGCGTGTAATTTACAAATTACAGTTTCCACGATTTCCGTGAGCCCATTGATATAAGTGTTACCGTGAGATTATATAAGTACTCGATAAGTATTATATAAGACTGTACAACATAGTCTATTAAACGATACATATAAATAAATGTGTTTTAAATATTTAGTATCAGGCGACAAGGGATAATGAATTAGTTGTCGTATTTGATTGTAGTGTTAGGTCACATAAGAAATATAGTATTTAAGAATTCAAATTTACAACTTGTTCTGCTCAGTGTATAGAAAATAGTTTTACTCTGAAGCAGAATATGTACATCATTTGAATAGAGAGCATATAAGTATAACAATGAGATGACAAACGTTCTAACGTGAGAATATAGAAGTTTCACTGAAGGAATACATATCTATTACCATAAGGTTACAGAAGCATTATAGTGAGACCACATAAAGCAGAATGTTCAAAAAGAAGCATATCATCATCATGATATTTACAGTTAATTGGCATACACAGTGTGTAATATATCATTTTGACTGAAAACGAAATAGCGAGGAATCGTAAGTAAAATGAATGTATATTGTATTGTTATTGGAGTGATACGAACTTGTATTATCTTCTAGCATTTATGTCCCTTTGATGGGGAAATCGTTAAGAAATTGTAAAATAATAAATTGTACACAAGCATTAGGATATACATCAGCCTAAACACATACAAACTATTGATATTTGTAAACGATTATATAAGGTTGCGATTCAATAGGAAACGAAAGAGTAGAAACAAATTGATGACTACATTAATACAATCGATTGAAAAATGTATCTTTTGAAAAGTAGGCACGAAAAAGAATAATGGAAAGATGGATACCTATGGCAATGGCAAAGAAAGTAAAACGACACCAAATTTCCTATGTGAATTATGTACATAAATTGCTAAATGAATATTTTCATCAACTTGTCCATAGCTTTTAATTTGCTCGAGTTTGTACTTAATCCAAATATGACAAAAAAAAACATTTTGTAGGCTTCTTGAACAGAGATTAGAATAAAACTTAGAAAAATATAAAATTAAAACAATAAAATGAGTCTAGCAGCTAATTGTGCATATCCGGTACTTTGTAATATTATAAATGCTATATGTGCTTTCTTACGACAATAAAATCATTAATATGAATATGAATTTGTAGTAAATAAATAAAAAAAAACTAACCAGAAAAGTCTATCAATTAAAACTGTTAAAACATAAGTGCTTGCCATTAATTTTACAAATTTAAGTTATAATAAAAACAAAATTACTTATTAAACATTTGTAGCTGAAAAAAAAAAGTTAATAATCACTAAACGCGCGAAAAATGCTATAATAAAACACTAGTACACAACTTTTAAGCGCGTAAGCGACCATTGAAAATCTAAATTCGGTTAACCTCACTTTCATCAATTTAACGAAACGTAATCATAGATAAATTCGTAATAGAATGACAAATAATAATATTATGCGTCATATTAGCATATAAAATATGTTTGATGAATGAAATAAATGGAAAAAAAATTAACATGTGTTTTAAAACATAAATTAATTTAATAATTTATGTTTTAATAGATATATTGTGTTTATCAACAAACAAAAATTGAATTGTAAAAGAAATGTTTATAAAAAATTATATAAATGTTGATGTTTGTACAGAATTAATGAGAACCACTTTTTTTTGGTCATATTTTAAAACAATTTGTGACCTCAACATTACAACCAATTTAAAACTAATATTTTATGGTATTTATTGGATAAGTTTATTGCAATGTTTCTAATGTATATAATTCACATGAGTCGTGGAACACCACAGGTTTTTTATGTTCCATATTCAATACAGGTATGTAAATAAATTGTGGAGGCCAATGGTGTTGAGCAGCTTTTTTAATTATCTAATCTATAATTTTTATGGTCACAAACAAGTGTAGATTTTGAGATTTACATGCTTCAGTGAATTTATATCGTTTGATATATGGAAGGTTGACCCCCGTTTGCACAGTTTTCCAAATTTTTTTCAACATTCCAGCCCAATAAATACACTTCTACTATTGATTTTCTAATACTTTTACCTAGAATATATACATTAGTATAACTTTCAAATCTTTGTGACGAATGCAGTGTCCGATTATTATTTACATTACTCAAACGCATTGGCATTACCCAAACAAGTGTCATCATCGTTATATTACCTATACATAATATCTTGGCATTGATCACCAACTGATGTCAGATTGATGTAATGTACCTTATAAACAGCCACTTGGTAACCGTCGATGCACCTGACAAAAATTACTTCAGTTAGAAAACTATCGTGTATTTCTGGTGTAAAATTAATCAATATGTATTTTTAAGACGTGTCTGCGACTGATATATTATCAAAATTCAACCGTGATAGGTTATTTATTCACTTTTTTCACTCTGCTTAAATGTACATTTTGTTTGACGACTTGATATACATAACAATGTAATGAATCACAGATGCATGTAACATCAAATGTAAACTAAAATAACTATAATTAAAATTTGCCAAGTGGAAAATATGGAATCAGTCATAATTATCCAGTTATACATTTGAATATTTCAATAGAGTAGTGTATAAATCCCCACAGCTACCTAGTTTATTTTGAATTGTGTTTTCAATCAGTCATCAAACACGACCTTAAAACAATCTTTTTAGCCTCGATCACACGCCATTACTGACATACAGTGATCGAGTTACCGGTGACATAGTCGTGGAGTTAAATATTGGATGAGTAACCTCGATGATAGTCTGATACTCCATTCGTTAGCGCTGAGATACCAGTTGATATTGACGATTTAAGAATACATACATGTTATGGTGGTAATTTTGATGAACATTATTTAACAATAGAAAGACATCCTAACGGCAACAATTGTTGAAATTGTCTTATGATTTGCGTAAAGATTTCGATAGTAGATTATCGACTGCGAACATTTTATGGTTTAAAATCATCTGTAATCAATCAATTCATTTAAAACATATAAGTAGATTATTTTATGATACACGATTGAGTTTCATAGAGTATAAATGAATATATTAAACTATGGATCTTAATATTTTCCGGTTCAATATATGAATTAACAGAAAATATCAAACTAATTTGTGTTAATTTTTGTTTCAGATAAAAACAAGACGTCCCTATACAGTTACAACAAATGCATATTTTAGGAAATAGATTTTCTGATGTGCAAACGAGTGATTAACAACGTTAATGTATAAAATTTTATTCACCATACATTAAAGTTGATTTTGTACTTTGCAGCTAGACAATGTTTTTATCAGGGTAGATTATTATTTGTAATAATAATTGAAAAACCAAAAATCATATGTATTTATTTAAAATAATATTCTTCTTCACAGTATATTGTGATGGTCGTATACCGAAAATTCAGGAAATGTTAGATAAAATACAGACACCATTGTATGGTGCAATGATCTTGACAAGAATGAGTTCCATGTCAAGTGTTGTATATTCGTCATCTCACTATTACAACAATTAATGTTGCATTATGGTTTAGCAATGATTGAGTAATAGTAATTTGAAATCGTAGGTACAATATTCGACAATTTTTAATATTCATTCTGACAATTTTCTTACTAAAATTGCTATGAAAATAATAACTCAAATATACCCGAATAAAACATAATTTTTTAATTAATTAATTATTTTCTTACAACATAAAATTGCTTATTTTTAATCAAATTTCAAAAATTCCATCTCAGAGCTGTCAACGAATGATTCTCTATTATAAATTACATCTCCGTTTTCTTCACAATCTAAAATGTTGTCTAAACATCCAAACCAATAAATGACAATACTAGCATGAAATCTAAAAGAACACAAGATAATATAAAGTAACAAATATAATTATGAAAATCAAAGATTGGTTGAGTAACCTCGATGATAGTCGGATGACACTCCATTCGTCACCATTGAGACAGTTAAGGATAACTCATGGAACATAACTTGAGTTGCAGTTGCATTTCTTTATATTCTTAATTAGTTGAACTCATAAACAGGGTTTTTAATACCACCTATATTTCTATACAATCGACAGCTTATTAGTAATTAATGGCAACTAATATTTCGAATATTATGTAAGTGATTGATTGTACTAAAACCACAAATCATTGCTTATCCATAAATTAATTGGTGTTTTATATAATTTGAGTACACTTGCAGGTATTGCTTACTTTTGTATTTATGTAAATGTTGCAGTACTTACAATGTGAACTTATTTGTCGGTAGAAATTTTATATTAATTCTTAATGTACATTTCTGACACAACATACTTCAGAAACTTACCATGAATCAGAACATAATGTCCAATTACATTCATAATAATTGCAGTTTGATATCAAAATAAGATTGAACAAATGAACTGGTTGACAAAATTCTGTAGCATAATAGACATGGTTCAAGTATTTCAAAGTACATTACTTGACAGAATGCCGGCTACATTTTGTTTTAATAATTTACTTCAAAATCTAATTCTAAAAATTAAGTGTACATTATAAAATCTACAAAGCGGTAATACGAGTACTATTGTAAATGAAATGTGTTGAAGGTGGACCACACCGCATCTAAATTAGATTCTATACATATATTGATCAAGTATTCGATAATATGCAGACCTAGTGGACAATTAAAGTGACGAAGAAAAGCGTATGAATAAATAATTGATGTTGTATCACCTAACCGAGCATATCAAATAAATACATTAAAATTATAATTGGACATCGATCGAATGGCAAACACCACAATCTGGAATATCCAATTAAAGCAATTAAAGAGACAGTGGTACCGGTAACGAAATATTGACATAAATGAAGATCTTTTTGTTATAATAATGTGCATAACCAACGATCTTCACCTTGATCATATTCTACAGAATTAGATCTTGTTATATATTTTTTCATAAAATTATCGTTCATTAATGATTTTCCTCTAAATAAGGAAGAACATACAGGACTACAAAGTAGACAACCAATCAAATGTTCAGTAGTTTACCATTACTATTGGTCCATACCATTGGTCTGCTACCAATTGAATGCATTCTTTCACAAACGGTTGCTAAATTAAGATTCTTTACCATTAAATCAATTAATAATGTAACATCATTTAGTTAAAAATCAGTATAATCAACAAGTGTTAATAAATATGTATTTTCTGCAACAATTTCTTTACGACCAACCGATATTGGTTATCCTTATCCTTAAGATGGGAAATCTTTTTTGTTTTACCCAGTAAATTCCAAACCAGTTGTCCACCATATGGTGCTGGTTATTGTTTTGGTGGTCTGACTCTTATATATCTTTGATAAACATATATTGCTTCATCATCTATGGTGGTTACCAATAATTTTACGAAACGATTAACTTGAATGTCATTATCAGTATGATCAGAAATTTCAATTTATTTTATTTCCGTTTTAGACGTAATACGCGTATGTCAAATTAACAAAAAGAACATTTAAACATTTAATCTAATTAGAAAGGAAACGAGAGAAATATAATTGGCATCGCCAATTATTGTAGTCCCTGGGAATTGTTTAACGGATCACAACATAATATATAAGTATTTATTAAATAGAATTGC
>JANSTX010015776.1:0-17284 GCA_027564355.1 Penthetria funebris
ATGGTTCATATCTTTATGCAATGTTGATGGGTAGTATTATTATGCATTTAACAAGGAATAACATTTTTTTTAGACAGAAATCATCTATCTTTTAATTACATCGCAATAAACGAATTCGTTAAAGTAAAAAAATCTCTTTCTAGCAATATTTTCATTTTAATATTTGACAAGTAGAATATGTCACCCGATGCCAAATCTGAAACATAATTGGATCATAGTATATTATTGAGAAATAATATGCACCGATGTATACTACACCGCATATGCGCTGCCAAAAAACAGAAGCACTAACCTTTTTATTTGGTGCACTTCCACCAGCTTCTACCCACTGTTTCGACTGTTCTTTTATAATTCTGGTTGTGATCGCAGCAAAAATAATTTATGAATCATATAAATTGACGAAGCACAAATTTTAGAATTTTGTCAAGCACAGTTTCTCTAATGGATTTTTCATATATGTTTTAAACAACACTCGGCATTCACTTTTTCTATTTCTTTTTATAATATATATCTTCAATTTAATGCAGTATCTTTAATACATCAATCAATATCTTATCATAAATTTCTTCATTTTTTTTTCCATACGATGACGTACTGTTTAAGATAATATCATATATAAAATAATTGTAATTTATTCGTCCTTGTGATAGATCTATATTGACATAACATTAGCATTGTATTTCATTCTACAATATTGCAGGTAGAGCTTCCAAGAATAAAGTACTTATATTGTGACCTTGAAATACAGTCGCAATTATAAAATAGTTTTTCTTCTCAATACAATTTTCGGATTGAAATTAAGTTGTTCCTCAATTTAGTTTGACGTCTTGTACGAGACGAATTTAATGGTGATTTTTTCAAACAAGGCATTTTCTATTTATGCATACACATTAGACTTGTCTCAGATATTTCTAAATTATAAGCAATGCTAAATATCTATGTATAATAGTCAATTTTCAGATAAAATACAAAGTGATGTGAAAATAATTAATTAAAAAGAAACTTATTTTATATTATTGATTATAAATGCTTGACACCTCTTTTCATTAAATATGTTTGGGTATTGATTTCATTTCTTTAATTTTTTTTTTCCGAATTAATATCAAATTTGGTAATTTGTTTGGTTTTTGCATTCCACGAAAATTATGGAATGTATCTCTGTATGTCATGTATGGAATGCATCTCTGTATGTCAGTCGTATCAATCGTATAGATAGCATTTTGAGTGTGATTAATACAGCAACCAACATCAGCATTGATCATCATCTCGCCCTTATTCTACACGGGAACATAGTACGTCAACAAACAACCCGCTCTGGAAGTTACCTTCAATTCACTTTATCTACTTCTACTGGTACAACTTAATTAGAATATGTTAATTATAACCAACTGTGTTATAAGATCTGCTACCAATTTATTTATGTGTATTGAACTGATTACAAAAGACAATAATTTAGACGAGTATATGCTACATTAGCAACAACGTAAACATATTTCAACTTTGTTATTTACATTGTTATTTAGTAACTAAATCACTATATGTGTCATTAATAGCATTTGATCGAGGCTGAAGAATAGGTGTTGTCACGTTTTCATGCTTTTCGATTGGTTCATGAAAAATTTCATCAGCAAATTAAGTTGCTGAAGGTTAATGCGCCCACGCAACTAAAATATTCAAATCAAACCATATATCACATATATCAAAAAAAAAAAACTGTTAAAATCAAAAACAATATTTCGATTTCCTATCACCAATAGAATCTTCTAAGTTTTAATTATTTAAACATCACTTTTAAACATAGTATAGATAAGATGGTCTAGCATTGGTTTTGGTCTGTAAATAGTAATCAATTATTTTTTTATTTTTTGTATTGGATTATATACTTGTTTACACATATACAGGTAATATTAGATTTAATAGATTCACATTATTTGATTATTATTTTTTTGAAAAAATGACTCATTTTGATGACTATTTTTATGAATTTCCTATCAAATATTTTATCATATTGTTGATTGTATATAAATGTATCACTTTAATCATTATTTTGAATAATTTATAATATTTTTCTACATGTGTATTTAGAATGTTTGATAATTTTATACTTGTGTTCTCAACTGTAAACATAATTATTTGCAAATAGTTTCAAAATTTATTAGGTCAATACAATTTTTTTTTAGTCCACAAGATCATATAGAATTTGAATTTATGTGTGGTAAGTTATTTTGTAGTTCAAACATCGTTTTTGATCTTTATTATCGTAGCTATGAATTAAGAGTTTTTGATATAAAACTTTTGTATAGCTTAAATGAACGCAATAAATTTTGACCGTATCTAAAAACCAAATGCAATGTGTTTATCTAAAACAGTTTACTAAAAAGAAAAAGAGAAAAACCTAGCAGATTTCCATTTCAAATGTTGGTCATATAGTTTTGAAAGTTTAATTTTTTCTATAAATAGTCACAAGATATATAGCTTACAGTAGAGAACAAAAGCGGAATAGTTTTAATGTTTTTTTGAAAATTGATTTAAAATTCGTAGTAATATGTCTAAACGTATATACAGTATTTCCCAGCAATTTTTCTAACATAATAGTGTTTTCTTTTTGTTCAACAACATTAAGCGGTTTAAAACTAAAGTCAAAAAAAAAAAATTGCACCGAATATGGAACATGTTCTTTATAATTTCTTCTCTAGAATTATTTTTTTTAAGGGTTATCAGCTCGGCATTTAATCTGAGCTATCAGTACTAGAATTAAAAACTTCACTTTTACTTAACTATTATTTATAAATGTCAAAGATACTAATGTTGAAATGAAGGATTAATTACATTATAACACGAAACAGTAAAAAAATAAAACCTCGGTAAACTCACGCTTTCACGAAGAGTTTTAATATGATTTTAAATATATTAACTAAAAGTGTCTCTAATTCAATTCATACTTAATGATGTAATGTAGGTTACCAAAAACTCATGATTAAGTTACAAATTAAATTACTTAATGATGTAATGCAGGTTACCAAAAACTCATGATTAAGTTACAAATTAAATTCTGGAATAATCTACATCAATTCAAAATCTACATCGAAAAATGTAGTTGTAGTTTCCGCAATAAAAGTAACATCAAACTATTAAAAACTTGACATACTATTGAATGAATTCAAATTATTGTATTTATTAATATGTATACCACTCCTGCAGTGGAACTAAAAATTTATTTTAAAATTTCATCGAATTTTAGTACCACCAAGTACGTTAATTATTGATTAATTAATCAATAGATATTATTTTTGTATGTTATGATAAACATATTGGGTTATGAACATAAATTTAATAAATAGTAATTTATGGATACACAATTAAATTATCACTTCAATGTCAAAAATATTAAATATAAATGCTAAATAAAATAAAAAAAAAATAACAATAGATTTGGTATTTATTAATTTCGTTTCATCTTTTTCTAGTTTCTGTTATATTTTTTTCAATTTTTAAAAATCTTTAGCCCAAAAGTACATATCATTTAACGTAATCGGTTATTGATAAAATACTACTTAAATAACATTTTTCAATATTTACTTTAATTAACTATTCATTACGAAATCTTATACTGTGTTTGAGTATAAATACAATTGTATGTACCATTTACGAATAATAATATTTAAAATTGTTTAATTTTGTTTTAAGAACCATTACGAAATAAAAATATTCGAGTAATCTCTGAAAATTGGCATAAATAAAGTTTTTAATTTATTAAAAAAATGCTATTGATAACATTTTCTTTGATATAACTTTTGATTTTATAAAAATAATAAAATTGTGGTAAAATTTGTGCATGATTTATTGGTTTTATGCAATTAATGCAAATCAAAAAAAAAAAATGGTGTTTTACTAAAAATTATTAATTATTGGTAACTTTTTGATAAGAAATGTAAGTTAAAATGCTGGTTTTTAATTTCCTTTTTTTAAATCAGTGATATATATATTACAAAGTTTAAAATGTGTGGATAGAATTATTTAAAGGTTACTTTAAAAATAAGTTATTCATAGAAAACAATGATTTTAATATTCTATAACAATTATGTAGACATTTTAAACTATTAGAATCTGTCAATTAAAGTATACAATTTTTGATAAATTGCTATTTTTAGTTTCACTACTTATTTATATCAATGTTTTAAATATAGTTTGTTACTTCAATAACAAGTAGACAATATAATTAAAATGAAATGAAAACTTTTCATATTCTTTAAAAAAATTGCATCCCTTTATCATACATGTCATTGGTGTAATCAAACTTATTATCATTCATTGAACTCTATTGATACATGCTAGCATCTATTTAAATCTGTATTTTTATTCTCTAATTAATAAAATCTTAATCTAAACGCATAAATGTAAATAGTATTTGAATTACAGGCATATGTTATATCATATAAATAATAATAATATCCTATTAACACAGTCAGTCTACGCTTGCTAAACTATGTCCTTTAGAAATTTAAAATTCAGTTGATTAAAGATTATAGATGTGTTAAGCCAAAACTGTAGGTCTTCAATTACCCTTTGGATTGCAATTAAGTGTATATCTTGCAGTATCACCAACAGGTTGTCTCAGTAGATCGCCATCACTCTCCATAAATTCATGTTTGTTATCGTATTGGGCCTATGCGTCCGAGTCACTCATTGACAAAGTTTTGAATCACAATGTTATTGGGAGGTTTTCAACATTATTGATAAACAAGTAGTTTTTAAGAAACAAAATTTTAGAAGATTTGAAATTTAAATTTGCCAAATATTGAAAGTCCTTTAATTCATCTATAAATTTCTTTCTATATTATTCTATACAATCTGAAATAAATCATTCTCGCAGAATTTAGTACATACAGTTTTCAAGTACCAATTTCAATTAAAGCAATTTATGTACCTATACATAAAATGTCCAAATTTGCACACCGTTAATTAATACTGAAAAATAATTAAGAACTATTTATCAAATAGTTTTATTGTTGTACAAACTTCAAATATTACCCTGAAACCTAATAGATCAGTCATGATCAAGTACTATATATGATAAGTTAAAATTTGACGAGTGTAGTTACATCGTAATTTTCACTGAGCTCAGTAGCATATTATGTTATATCAACAAACAATCGCAATTGTTCTACCCTAATATTATATTACCTTGTGTTGATATAGAATTTGGTTAACAAATTCTTATGTACTCCTCTTAAATGCATTCAAAAAGGTTTAATTTGTGACTAGGATATGTTATTTGTCATTTTTTAAGTTTCTCTACCATACAATAAATATGACCATCAATTTAAGTGAAATTTGTGTCAATTGTGACATCCAAAATATTCATCAGTTTATTGTCTTTGAAACATTAATTCTTTAGTCAACCTGTTAACTGTACCAGCTCGTATCAATTTGTACCATCAGACATATGCCGTGAAGTTTTCAAGTCAATTAATTACATATATATAGTATTTGGTTTGTTGTTCACGAATTGTAAGGATAACAATGAGAACGCTACTGTAGTTGTCCTTATACAATTCGTGAACAACGAACCTTTAATTATTAAGCAATTGAATGTTTATACACTGTTTGAGAGTATATACAATTTTATCAAATTTTTTCATTTTATGCATAGACGAATGGGATAATTGGTAAAATGCTGGTACTTAATCAACTGCATATCAAAGTCGGCATGGATGATATTATTACAGAATTTTGAAAAAATTGTCGTTGTTGAAGCCAATTCATTTTAATTAAATTAATTTATACTATTATTTATTTGTTATTGTACACATTAGCTAACTCTTAATGAAATATTATTTATTTAAGTAATAAGTACTTCTTATACTATAGAATTAAAAATTAATTTAAAGTTTCATTCAATTTACTGAAATTAGTAAATTAGTAGACACTATCAAAATAATTGGTTGATTTTTTTTATATTGCAAGAGTATTTAAATAGTTGAGGATAGGAATTGAAACCTTTTCCATTTAAAATTACAAACGTATAACGAATTTCAATAGACTTGTAGTGCGAGGTTTCTTGTCCAAGATAAATTTTTGTTAACACAAATCTTTTTATGAGTTCAATTGAAGACTTATTGAAAATTTAGGTTATTCTAAACAACACATTTAGAGCCCATAGAAAATTTGATCTTTTACTACAGTTCAGTTAATTTCCGTTGAATGTACACTATTTATGGGAAATTTTTTTTATGTAGAATAAAGTCAGATATTTGATTTTCAATCAGTAATTCTAATTTAATTGAAAGATTATAGATAATATACTAATTAAACGATACTCTATGCATAATATATTGCACGAATTTTATCAGAAATATATATTGTGTAGTCAATTGCTTAATATTGTTGTGATATTAGGAAATTTTCCAATAAATTTTAAATTATCGCAATAAAACAGATCAGAAGTTGGAAGAGTTAATGAAAATTTGATCAATATCGGATCTATCAAACATATCAAAATTTTAATTTTGTTCTATTGGTTTCAATTAAAATATTTTTATTTTATTGGAAATTGTGTCACAAGAGAGGTTCCCATTAACATCCATTCATAAAAAAAAAACAAAATAAATTAAACTAATGGGACATTAATTATTTTCTTGTGATTTTTGATATTATTTATATAACACTTGACAAAAAATAAAGATCACATGCTAACATTAGGAATTTTTATTGAATTATTAATCATCTTCAACTAGTTTTACAGGTTCTTTGCTTTGAAAAGTTGAATGCTAACATCATGTCATACAGGCTATAAATTAAATTAATTAGGATATTTGAATTCAATATAGAAGTGAAATTTATTTTATTATTTTATATTATAAATGTAATTTACATAAAAATTAATAGCAATATGTGGGTGTAAGTACAATCCTATGCCATTCGCATTTATATAAATAACTTTTTGGAAGCATAACTTATAGATCTAAGTATTGACCAAAAATTATATGATTATATTAAATTTATTAGCATTTTTCTCTCAGATTTGTACTATCAAGATATTGCCGAAAAAATCTATTTCATTCCACTTCGGTAAGGAATGAGACCATAAATAAAATGTGAACTATATTTTGATCACGAATATACCAGGACACATTAAAATGACTTAAAAGTAGAAAATTAAAAAAAAAAAAAAACACAATTTATTGATCATAATTTAGACGGACATGCTTTTATGCAGTAATTTAGTAAAAATTTAAATATAACAAAAATATTTGCATTCTTTGACTAAATAACTGTTTTAGATGTGCAAATATTTTTTTTAACCTTTCATTTGCATATTATCACTGTTTTAATAGTGATACTAATTCAATGTTTTAATTATGATACTCTAATAGCATACATTCCAGCGTTCAATTTAGGACAGTTGATGAGTTTCTCAAGGAGTTTCTTCATTTTTGAATAAACCTTTTTCAAAAATAATACAGTATGCGATCCCAAGATAAGATTCTCAAACTAAGTCATCTTTGCACTTATTTATGCATACAATGATCATATGGATTGAAAACAATAAATAATGTTATTCATCGATTGTGCAATAAATTATTTATATTGAAATGAAAATATATTTTTATATTTAAATTAGTAAATTCAAGTGTGTTGTCAAACATTCATTTTTTACGGTTGAAATAATTAATATTCAATATTTGTTATATCTATTTTTCAAGAATTCACTATTTTGGTTTATGGTTCGTTAGTATTTATGAGTATATAAGAAAACTCTGTCATATGATATATTGGAATAATAAAAATTAATTAAATTTTTCTAGCACTAAATGTTTTTATTATCATTATAATTTTATGAATTTATACATTATGTTATAATGAACGAATGATGAATACCTTAGTGAGCAGTTAATTAGTATACAGTATATATTTACGCAAATAATCGCTAGATATAGTCTTAATATCAATAATAATATTTTTTATTTCGTTAAATATAATGGCAATTATCTAGACATTGACAGTAGGAATCAATTTTGATTTATTGGAACTTATATGTATTTATAATATGAAGTCATTGCTATTTGGTAATGTATAGATAGATCAGTATGATGTCATCATCATTATTGCGATACTTATCGCAGCAGCATAGGGCATCAATGAACAATCGACAATTTCATGATCTCTGGTCAATACCTTCACTTCACTAGATGTTCTACCACTGGCACTAGACTCTTTAATGGTTGGACTCTCTAACGTCGTTATTTTGGCCGGCAATGCCTTCTATTTACCTCGAAATTAAAGTCAAGTACGAACTTTGCAATATTACTGATTAGGATCGCGCCTCAGTGTATAGTCGATATAATCCCAATTTTTTCGGTTGACAATTCTGTGCATCGCCTTCAGATCTATTAGTGTTCACAAATTACTCATGAGACACCTAATGACGAAAACTTATTAACTTATGTGATATAATGTTATTTGTTAACTTCCAAGTTGCATTTTAATATCAATAAACATTAAGTTTAAAGATCCACTACTTTATAGATTTATGACGACCATCAGACTCTATTCAGAATGCCAAACATTTGCCTCAGTATTTTTTCAGTATCGTCACCAATTTTTTAAAAACACTTATCAAATATAATCAATATTGATGCAATGCCATCCAAGTCCACCTTCAGTATTTCGGGTTTTATTGTTAAATACTGTCCGCTTAGTTTCCTTGTGCCTGATGGTAAGCTTCTATTATATAGTTTGTGTCAATATTGGTCAAGATGATGAATATGAAATTTATAGTATTGCATTATTATTTTTTTATCCCAATTTCAATGATATTGCAGTAAATATATTCTAATCATACGTTCATATACTGGCTATGGTACAAAGTGTGTATTTTGATTCTCATAATTTTTAGATTACATTGAAATAATATATGGTTGAATTGATCATTAAAGATAAGTCACTTTTTCCACTTAATATTTATATGAATTAATTTTGATATAAACCAAAGACCTTGATGTACTTGTAATAATATTCATATTATTCATACCTATAATAAAAATAGTATAATGTAAAATGTTTCATGTGCTTAATATAGTAGTACTCGTAATATAGTAATTGTAATCAATTTGATCATTTCATGGATAAACTTACAGACATTATGGAATCATTCTATCCAAATGTACTTAACTTTTATATCGTCGTAAACAGATACATATTTTTGGTTCGATCACAGTACATTTTAATGTGCCCTATTTTAAAGGTTTAATTGAAGTGGACATACGTAATTAATTTCTGAAATACATGTGTAAAGTGTGTACAATATAAACATATTGATTGATTGATTTTCATTGATAACATAATTATTAGCAGAAGAATGATTGACGGACACTATCTAAAACATTTCTAAGAGTAACGAAAATAGAATAAGAAATTTATGTAATTTATTATACATTTGAGTAGAAATTGTTGGAATTTTTTGTCTATTGTGAATACAAATTAAAAAATTAATATTGATAACAATTACATAAATATATATATATACAATACAAATGAAATCATAACTACTAATTTTATTTACAAAGCTACTAAATGTGTTGATTCCTTAAATTGGGTTATTCAGCGGAAGTAATTCATTTGTAAAATGTAGTAATTAATTGATTGATAATCTGTTCTTTTTTTTTAAATTTTGATTAATTTTAATTTTCGTGTATGTACATTTTCATGACAGAATTCTATACACTTTTGATATACTGGGAGTAGTAATTAGTGGTAAATGAAGTAACCGATTTACATTCACATATTGCTCAATCAATAACTCCTCGCAGTACAACCGGAAACATCATTACAATCTATGTTATTTATGACGAGAATATAGATTTAAAGAATTCTTTGTAGACTTAGTATAAATACATCTCACCAACAAACTAGGTATATTCGGCTTTACATACTCTTCTACAGAATTACTAAAATCTTAAGCAGAACTATATGTTTCACAATGTATGTATTAGAAACTAATGTGATTTTCAGGCGCTGTTGTAGCGTAATATTTAAAATAATAAATTATAATTTTTAATTCTATTCTAATTTACTTGACAATTTATCATCAATAAGTTACTAAATTATACATATTTTTGGCAGTTTTCAGAATCTTTGATATGTGTACAAGATGCAAGTGATTACTTAATTATGACAAAGCCCACATTTGAGCAGCAAACTATTCTTTCATCAATATTTATTGTATCGAACGTCTGAAATTCAGATTCACAATACTCCTCACCCCAGAGTAGTAACTATATACGTTCAATAGGTATACAAACATATTTGTGTATGACTGATCCAATTCCATTTTCGTCTATCACCTAAAAATCAGACAATCTTCACAAAGTCTCATTTGATATTGTATTTGACCAAATTGATGAAAATTTGGATTTGTGACATAATGGTATTGGATACTTTCAAAGCCTGGCAGTCATATGATAGTAACGAAAACAAAAATTGAATGTTAATCGTGTTCAGAATACGACCTACTCACATATTTTACCGGCAATAATTTATGCATTTTCTTGATCCCTTTTTTAGATTTTCAAATAAATATCGTAACTACCATCACCGTATAATTTAGTTACAATTTTAAATACACAATAACAATTCAATTTATGGTTCGGCAATAAAATTGGTTTTTCTTTTACTATCGCCACTGGAATCATTAGCCAAATTGATTTTTGTATCTAACACAATTTTTCAATCAAATTATTTATATCTGATTTAAATTATATCTGTACCACTATACATTTTAGTGATACTCTTGTATATACAGGAATAGATATGAGGGTATTATGAAGCAAGGGTATATAGGAATTTCAATATGGTTTACTGCTATAGATTTTATTAAAGCTATGTATAAGCAAGAGGCATATTGTGGGTAGACTTTATGATTGTAATAATTTGCTAAAGTTTTTTTTCCGCTTAAAATCGTTAAAACTTGGCAAATGTTAAAATCTGGATTTTTTTAAAATTCTAATTGTTAATCATATAAACATATAAGTATGTTTATATTTCTATTAAACATAATTGTTACTGTGAAAATGTTATCATCAAATATTAAATGATATTTTAAAATTTACATTTTCATTCTGTTGCATTTAAATCAGTTCAATATAACATAGTATCAGTTATTAATTCGTCTATTTTAGAAAATTACCGATGAATGTTATGCAAAATGTATCTTTCAAAGAATATAGACTAAGATAGATAGTCGACCAACGATAAAAGTTAATGCGATGCATATTAAACTGCAAGTAGTGCTACCGAAAACACGATTAAAAGTGTGCGACCATCAATAATTATGACTTCCAAACCAAATGCGGGATTTTTTTCATGGACAATGTGATTTGCAGATTACATGGATATAATCATGAAAGTTTTGAAGTTACATTGATCCATATAGATTTATTAGAGTTATTAATTAACATTATTATTGTCATTTGACTATTATTATTTATTGTACAAAATTTCCTCATAAATAAATAACAAGCCAATTCATCAGTCATCAATCTTAAGTAATAAAAATGTTGTTTACCAAATATATTTATTGTAATTTTTCCAATAACGAACGTGTATATCAATTAATTATTAGTCCTAAAAATTAGATGTTTGATAATGAAACTAAATTCATTATCAAATTTTTTTCTTATTTTTACAAATTTATTGATAAAGTCGCATAAATTTAGGGAATAATAATTTTCAATCAAATATTTTATAATTTATGTCCATATATTAATATGTTAATCCTACTTGACACTCTATGATGTTATTTGTATTAGTGATAGCATTTATATTGTCAGTAATTGACTTACGCACATATGATGTAGTATAGTAATTACGAAATATGATTGTGCTTAACATTTACGGCATCATCATTTCTATGTATTACTCCACCTATTTGTTTGGGGTGCCAAAGAGCAATTGTTGTTGGTCACCATTTATTTACAAATGCCTTCACTTCACTACAGCCCTTACCGCACTGGTACTTCTTAATGACGGTTTTCCCTGTCTAGCGAGAATTTTTCAACACCACTGACAGGTTGCCACACAATGGTATGGTCAATAAAATTCCACATTCTTCTGTGTATTTGTGTATTTAATTATTCGGATAATTATAGTATCAATAGAAGAAAAAAAAATCATTTCATAGTACATGTTTGCAGTGCAAAAATTTGATAACATCAAGTCTATTACTTATAAATATCAAGTCACCATACCATTTATTTTTGTGGTATTTTCTATTTTATAAAACTTCACACAAAGATCTGGACTTTATCCTACTATTCGAGTTTACCGCATGTTATAATAAATGTCCCCAAATACCTAAATTTGTCAATAGCAGAGATTGTTCCAGTCATAAAACTAACTATCAAACGACAATTACTGCAGTTTGACAGTGAGGTGATGAACAAGTTTAGTAAATATGATAAGAAGATTTTGTAATTGGATCAGTCATAAATAAAGATGACAAAAATCTTAAGGGTAATAGATGACTTAGTTGTTCTAGAACAATGTGACGGCAAGCCATCATTTAGCAATTACTTAATTATTTACAAGCAATAACTTTTTATTTTATGTGAGATTATTTATAAACAAAAAAAAAAATTAAAAATACAACACTTACCTATCTGAAAAATGCCATTTGTACCTCGTTGTTAAATATTTGAAATTAAAAGCGAATATAATTAAAAACACAATCACTAATTAAATTACGTGATTTAATAAAATAATAACACTTTTTAATAACCATTTATTAATTATTTTTGATTAAAACACGGGAACGAAAAATAAAAACATACTTGATTATGGTTTTTCTTTTAAACATCATGATTTTCACTTAAAATTTAAAACAAACATAATTAAAAACACAATTAATAATTTAATTAAGTGATTTAATAAAATAATAATACTTAAGGAACGAAAAATAAAAACATACGCGAATTATGAACATTTCTTTTAAACGTCAAATTAAAAAATGGATGAAGAGAAAAAATGTTACTTTTCCCTTGCATATACTTATTTCCATGATGGCCGCCGTTGAAAATCACAGAGTTGTCATCTTCACTCTTAATGTATATGCGATAAATTTCAGTTTGTTTCACTCTTCAGCTAAAGAGAATATTTGCATATACAAGTACTTTTTATAACACCAATTTGAGAACAATTTATTAGTTGCTCTTGTATTTTCTTTCAAATTTTTAATTTTTTTTTATTCCATGAAAATTGTCATTTTCCTTTTCACAATAATTTCATAAAATGTTAAAAGAAAAACATTTATTTTGCATTACATACGTTATTGACAAACACTTAATTCTACCTATCCTCTGTTTACCTAAAAAATTCCAGGTGTTAGCGGAATAATATGTTAACCAATTTCCTTGTTCTTATATTCTCGAATGTACCTTGCATTCACCCAACCAGTTCCTGTACATTGAATCAGTACCAATAACGGTCGAATTACATAAACCTTCCTCTTTATTTCGCTTTAAATGTTTTCGAAGTACAAGTTAAAGTCTGTATCGAGACGTAGATGCCCAATGTATTTGTTAAAAATAGATTATTTATTGCACAACTTTACTTTCCCATTGGAAGACTTTCGCCATTGGCATATTTCTTCAATACATTGCTATGATATAATATTAAAGCATTGCTTTATTCTTAAAACAATAAACTTTTTGTAAGGAAAACGCTTTGAGCTACCAGAATTATATGCAAAAGTTTATTAAATGAAAATTTCACTACATATAATATTGTTTTCCCTAGTTTCTATAGAATAATGAATAATTCACAATGTCGTCTATTGAATTAAATAAATGAAAATCGATTCGAATTCCAAGTATTTGTCATTATTTCTCTTCAATTTCACACAGCAATTAAATTGATTCCCTTTTAATCTAACAGCAGTGTACTCTAGTGTGAATGTGTAAGTATATATATTCATTTATTGGTATGATTATGCAAATGAAGTATTGAATTATTTGCTTGATTATTTACACAACATAAACATCTTTACAGAATATATTAAGTTTTATTCTAAAAAGGATAGGCTTCTTTTTAATATAACATCTTCTTTATTACTTTACTATTTCAATGAATCAAATAAAGTGAATGGTTTTGAATCTTGAGGGATAATGAATAATGTATTGTATTCCTTTTTTATTATCATTATTTTCCTTGTGAAAATTGTGTATTGAAAAAGGAAATCATTCTAAGTGAACTGTAAATATATTGTCTTATGTGATAATGGAAAATTAAAATTATTATGCTCCCATAAAATTTATGTTATTGGAAAAAAAATAGAATTTTCGTGGAATAATTCATAACGTTTACTGAGATTAAACATAAGTGTTATCATCCCGTATGATTTGTATGTTTGTTTATGACTTAACACTCATCTTGACATTTTGATTCAATAATCATAGCCAGTTGATGAAAAATATTTAAGATATTTTTAGTTTTAAAATAATGGAACGAAAAAGTGGAGCGAAGAAATTTGTTAACATTTATTTTTTGATTTTTGGATTCCATAAAGTTTAGGAAATCAAATGCAAAACCCACTGCTTCGGATTGGAAGAACCGAGTATTTCGAGTATTTACAGAAGTACACCAACAATCCACCTATGCTGAATTGAATCTAAAAGTATTGACCATTACTCCAGTTAGTCTTAAGCCGTCATCAGCATAACAAGAGGTTGTTAATAAAAATTTAAAATGCAGCAGGGTTTCGAATGCTGTGAAAAGTCGCAAATATCCAGACTATTTCTGAAAATAGTTCTATATATTACATATCGAATTATGCAAACACATAGTCCGTTACTTAAATTTTATCAAAGTTCTTCGAAAAAACATTATTCATTTCAACATCATATCATATTTAGAATCTAACAATATTATTGAACTTCAACACGGTTTTCAAGAGATGAATTAGAAATATTATCACTTATGAAAGCTAGAGTAGAAGAAACTATTGAGAACGCCTATATCAAATTTGAAAACAGTAGAAGTGACGCCATTCAAAAAGATCACGATTCAATCAAATTTCAGAGATTCTAAGATCCAATTTCTTAAATCAAAGGAGTGAAAAATGGCACTTTACCAAACTCTGTCAAAAGACGTAATAAAATTGTTGCTAACAACCGACAAAGGTCAGAAACTCTTGTTGCACGTGTTTGAACAGTTTTTTTTTGCTTTAATTGACGGTCGATTATCTTAATCCCGAATGCTTCTAATATACCGCTGTATAATTTTCTATATATCAAATGCGATAAATGCATGTATTTTTTATTGCATTATTGCATGTTTTTCCATGATTTTGAATTACTTTTGACCTTACTTTACCTTACTTTATTATTTTTCATTAAAAAAAAAAAAAATCAAAATTAATCTACACCCACCACAGAATCATAAATAATCACAATATACCTTCTTCACATCCATGATTGAAAGGTTGGACGTAAAATAGCAGAATCGAGTTAACGTTTAATTGCAAACAATTTATCTAACACAGTTAGAAGTACCAGAGTCAGTACAACAATAGAACTGCATTCTATTAAAAGATAAAAACTCTTAAAATAATATATCATAATCCGGTAAAGAGTTGTGTGTATCTTTAAAAGATTTGTGTCCCTATTGTGTATCTTATGAAATTTATTATAAATTTCAATGACATAATATGCACAATTTCTTTAGTACAATCAATCTTTTCCTTTTTTTTTCCCTAAAAAAATAAATGTTTTACCATTAATCATCCTGTTAGAGCTTACATTTGACTACGGATAACAATATCCTTCTTTTGGAAGTCATTATATTGATTTATTTAAAATAGGTGATATGATTAACTTTGAAGTTACATACATATCAGTAATGTATAATATGTATAAGCATATTTATAATATTTAAAGAATATATAAGAGGAATTTAGGTTCAGGTTCAGACGATTGATATATGGAAATTTGCATTAAAAAAAAAAGTTTTACATAAACCTATTTAGGAGACATACATGCATATGTACTATATAATCATTCTGTGAAATATATTACATTTGAAATCATTTAACTAAGTAATTGGCAAATATTCAAAGACTGCGAAACGTAATATTGTTTTTTGACTGCAGAACGAGATAATATAAAACAACAATTTGCATACAATTTAGAGCCTCGTTTATTTATGATAATGTAAGTCAGTATTGGAATATAGAAATTAACAGTTCAATTCAATCCAGAAATAGCTGTTTGATCTCAAATGAAAATGTAGATATAGTCAATAGGACCGTGGTTCAGGTTGCTGAGAACTGAGAAAAGAAGGAACGTCGGCTGGAAAACGTTACTGATAATTATGGTGACGAAGGAGGATAACTTTAGAATGTATGAAACAAAAATTGTGAGCAATGACGGTTGCTTTAATACCCAGATATCTTCAATGAGATGTTTCTTCAACTATTGATCACCCGTGAAGGTAAAGGGGGGTTAATAGTAAACTCGATGACAATTGGTTACTATATTCATCACCAATTCAAATGCTACATAAAAATCTTTATACATCCGACATTTTATAATTAAAACCTATAAAATATTAAACTTTTTAAAAAACAATGCTAATCTTATGCATTGTTTTTTTAAAAAAAAAAAATTATATTTCATAAGTTCGCTAAGTCATAATTTATTATATAATAAAAATGTTAATTTTTTAAAAATTCCTATTTATAAATACATTTTTTATCAGATAAAATATTAATTTATTATTATTAACTTGTCTATATTTAAGAAACAAATGTGTAACATTGAAATGATTAGAATTAAAACTTGAAAATTAATATCAAATGGAAGCTAATTTATTATATACGAGTATTTGATTAAAATCAGAAGTCACGAGTAGCAATTAAAAATCAGATGCTAACTTTCTTTTTAGAGAAATAATTCAATTTTACAATAATTCTTAGATAATTAATTTAATAATCTTTAAAATTTAAAAAAAAAATCCAGAATAGATTAGGTTATAAGCACTTTAAACTAGAAAATTAAGTAGCAGTCTTCCAATTAATTATTTATCATAAATTAGTTCAAGTATGTTTTTTCTCGATAATCGAAATTTGATTAAATCAGAAACTTATGATAGTAATAATAAAAAATGGTAATAATATTATTGTTATATACATATATATGGAGAACAATCTGAAGTGACTTTAATCTAAATTTTAAGAAACACTTTACAAGATTGACAGGGGCTGCCTTTGAAATTTCATATCAAGAAATGC
>JANSTX010015798.1:1522-13237 GCA_027564355.1 Penthetria funebris
TTTGACAGTTTGCCAAAAGTTTCGTTTAAAAATTTAGTTTTAACATAATATATAGATGAGTTAATACAAATATTAATATCCATCTCGTAATCAAATTAATAATACTCTTGTTATATTAATAATTCACTGATTCATAATTATTGTCTCAGATATTAAGTAAATCAAATTTATAACAACTTAAATAGTGTTCTATCATTGATTGAAATCAAAATTTATTATATGTAGACACTGAGAATAGGATAAATAAAAGGAAAACTTATTATCCTCAATTATATTATCTACAATCTACATAATCCTATATGTGGAAGCATTAAATACACACACGAGTACGATTGAATGGTACTAGCTTATTATTATAATAAACCAAAAGCAATTTTCCATATTGAATAATGGCAAAATTAATTTGAACTATACATAACTCTATGTATCCCAATAACCGTATGTGATTTATATTGTTCAAAACCTCCTTTAATTAAGGTATTAAGGAGTCAATAGTTATGCCCAACATTATATATGATTATAAAGTAACTTTCAACTAATAAACTGTTTAATTTCATATTGATAAGCTTCATTATAGAATAAATTAATATTATCGATTAAGGACATGTTGTTATAAACATATGCTTTAATTAATTGGTGCTGAAAATGATTTTAGTCTCGCATATGTAGACATACGAAATAGCTTGTTACATGTCAATTAATCTAAGAATATTTATATACTATATAGATGTGTTCAGGAATCTAAGAAATATCCAGATGAAACAATTTGAAGATAACTAGTGAGTTGCTTATCTCACAACATATAATCGATGAAGTATGAAATTATGTTCTTTGAGTAATTAACAAATAAATATACATATTTGCCTGCACACAATCCTAGTTGATGATTTATCACTTGTTTCAATGGTGATTATTAGATATATCAGAAGATAAGACGTTATGTTATACTTCAGTTAGAATTTTTCTTCTTCTTTTGCTTATTTCTTATTCAGAATTGATCCAATACTATACTTCTGCATAAAACTATACATATACTGTGATCGTATTTCCGGCGACATCGCCAGAAGGAAAATACAGATTTGAGCAAAGTCAAGATGATTTTTGGTTACCTCATTCACCAATATCTATAAAGTTAATTGTACGCTGATGGTCGCAAACATAAAAAATTAAATGAGTTAGATATTGCACTATTTGTTTGGATATTAGTGCGTGTATTGTATCTACATCTTTTACTAGCAGTGGATATCAAGTGAATGTTTTTGTATTATATCATCTAATTTAAAATTAATTTTTAGATGAGTTTCTAATACATTTTTGCTTATTATTAGATGTTTTCCTTTTTATCAAAGGTATGGTTAACTAAAATTAAATTATATGCCATTATCAAGTATAAAGTACCATAAGTCAGCTGAAGAAACATTACCACTATGATAAACATTAACATTTTGAATTATTTTTATCAACATGTCCATTTCCTTAACGACATTATATAAGTTATTATTTGGGGTAGTTTATGTATGGAGATTCTGCACATTTGTATTTCTCACATTTCTACCATAATAAATAAAGAGTCAGTTACCCAACTCACTAATGTTAAAGAAATTGAGATTGTTTAAGTGCCCATGTATTAATCTGATTAAGTTTGGGTTCAACTATCATCGAATTAGCAATGGCTTAGGATTATGCTTATATAAACTCGACATTGATTTAAGTTAACAATTGTGGAAAAGTTCTAATGGGATGGTACAAAATACCAAGATAAAGTCATATTTAGTTTCCAAAATACTTTTCTGAATTTATAATTATGCATACAGTCTGATATACAATATTTGTACCGGATAGCGACTAATACATGAAAAGAGTTATTTTTTATAATTTATTACCTCGAATTAAATTTCATATTTGCTAAAAAAAATGAAATACGCCATAATTGCAGAGTTCAGTACAGAGATCTATCTATTAAAATTCTCGTTCGTCGGTTCTATTCAGTAAGTATATCATCATAATAAACTTTACTAATAATATTATATTATATGATGTGATTGCATACATTCTAAATATTTTGGAATCAACGTTACCAACACCCATTGTCCTATTACCTTTAGATTATTCGAGGTTTCAAAGGGATTTAATTTCACTACAGCAGAATTCATGAATTATTGTCATGTAGTTGATCGTTGGACAGCTGAACCGAAAATATCTTAAGAAATTTAAAGATATGTTACAATATATATATTTTTCCTCAATCGGTGACACTAGCCATTCATACCAACAATGGCATATGCCCTATACAAAAATTAATTGGTCTTGTATTTATTAACTTAGAAATAATTACATATTATGAACAAACAACATGGTTGGAATTATTCAACAATTTATTGTAAAATTCAAGTGACGAACAGACGTCAAAGACACAGACCAGATGGAATTTCTTATAATTTGTAAAATATTCAAACATTTGTTTTCAAATTATTATTTACTACCATTATGATCATCAAACCCAAACCTAAAATTGTCCCTTTTCAAGAACCTAATTAGAAAATACTTTGAATGGAATTATTCTTCATATCAAATACTCGTAATGTTGGTATAAAAACAACCCTCTAGCATTTTGACTACTATGTAAATATTATATAAGAAGTTTATCATAACTATAAAGTAAAACAAATAACTTGAGGCAATGAAGAATATGGTGAAACATTGGCAAATTTAATTTCTATGTAAAAGGGAATTTATAATCAAAAGTAAGTTATCATACGAATCCATTGCTGTTGACTCCATTTTCAAGTTTACATTTATTATAATATTTATGAAAATGATGATATAACGGTAGAGAATGTGTAAAAATTGTAATTAAATTTTGTAACTAATTGGATATTTTTTGTAATTATTTCTCAGTGTCGAGAAAATTTTCTTCATCAGTACCTATGATTTCAACATTAATATAGAAATAATAGCATTATATATAGAAACATAGAAATGAAATGAAGATTGAATGACATATGCAATAATTTCTTGTAGTTTTTGTTAGGTATGTTACTTGAAGTTAGCATACACAAGGATTGAGTATAGCCATCAAACAATGTTATATACACAAATCAAATTCATAACTATATATAATATATTGTCAGTAATGGCTTGTGATCGGAACTAAAAATATGACATCAATGTTGTGCTTGAAGACTAGGTAAAAAAAACATAGCACCAACAATCTAGGTATGTAAGTATGGGGGATTAATGCAATAAACTCAATTGAAATATTCAAATGTATAACTGAATAATTATAGTTCTTTCCAATTTTTAAGTTAGCAAATCTAAATTATGATCAATCATCTAATTACTTGAATTTGTTCAAGATTAATTGCGTAGCTCGGAAAAAATATAGCTTGTCAAAAAACTTCTCAAATATTGGAAGCTTCATATAACATGTCTATTATTGTATTATCGAATACAATTCAGCATGTCATCGATACGTACCAATTTTTAGTAGTTTTGTCTTTTAAAATATTTAATTATTTTAGTTTTTATTTAAGACAACAAATCTATTTTCTAGCAATTATCAAATTACCATTTTAAGCACTTTACTGCAATCGTTTTATTTCATTGAAAGCTATATTTTCATAATTTACTTCATTATTTCTTCGATCTATCAATAAATTAAGTGTGTTTATTATTAAATCAACTTGAATTTTCTTCAATAAGAAAATTATCGGAAAAAATGTTCCACATAATTGAAACAGTTTTTGCACCCTTTCTCTGCTCTATATAAGTGGTTGATTTATGTGGCTGCAAGTATTACAGCTGCTGTGATATATTAAATCAATTAGACGGAAACCTTAATGTTAAAATTGTGGAAATAAAAGTACATAAGAGAAAATGAAAATTCTTTTACAAAATAATGGTTTTGTTGTAAAAAGTTTCCTATATACTAGTATATACATACTTACAATTTGTACTTCCTATGGGTACGTACATGACTACTCCAAACTCCACTCCATGTTCATGTTTTCGCATTTAACAAATCAAAAAATCGGAAAAAAAAGCTAAGGAAATTTCAAAAACTATTTGCTTTTTGTCAGTTTCAAAAAAAAACTACTTCTAATTGTTTGTGTTTTTAGGTCCTGGGAACGTAGTTTCATATAGATCTATTAAAATTGATACCGTTTTGAAGGAGAATCGGAGAAGCAAGAAAATATTCAGTTATGTTTAGAATGGCTGTGTGTCAGTACGTATGTTCGTCTGTATGATTGTTTGTTTGTCTATATGAATGTCTGTTCGTCTGTACGAACATCTGTCAAACTTCGCCCTTTGTAAGCATAATTTAAATAAAAATTTAATTGTAAGTTTACGTTTGAAGATAAATAAAATAGGATTACTTCGTCACGTATTTCCTATATGAATTTTGTAGTATTTACGCAGATATAATTTTTTTTAATCCTTGTAAAGAAAAAGTATAGATCACCTGTGAACTACAATTATTTTCGATTCCGGTCCGAAAGAAAATCGGAAATGGAAGTTAATAAGCAGTTATGCTGAGGATCTGTCAAAGTTGAGAATGTTTTAATATTTCGAGATAAAATTTTGCAGGGATAATTTGTTAAATTTAAATTTTTGATTTACATTGGAAGATGAGTAAAATATGGTAATTTCAGTAGTTATGCAGATACTCCTTCTATGGTACCTACAATATAATAAAAGTAATGTGATTTCATTTATTATCATTATTACAACTATTATGCAACAGGGCTTTTAATAATATATAAACCCTATTATATGATATATGGGTATTATTACCACTTTTAAAAACTGTTGATTTCAATTTTATAAATTAAAGTTTTAATACAGACATTAAATTGTAGCAGTAAATTTGAAATCAATAATTCACAAGATTACGTGAGTAGTAATTTAAATATTTAATAACATTGTTTGCAAATATAAAAAAAAAAACACAATTGTGAATTGTTTAAAAATTATTTTTTTTTAAATGGTTTCTAACAGTTGTCTAAATATGTTAACCTGCAGTTAATTTATTAATCTTTTCGATTCTTCATCGACTAACAGTTTGATATTGCCTAACGTATATTTAACTTCGATGTTCGTTCAAAAATAAAGTCACTTGAAGTTGGTGAATGAACTTGCCATCAACAAACTAGGTAGCGAATTGTTCAAAAAAAGTAGTATGCAATTTCTTTGTCTAACTGTATATAAATCAAAATTAAGTGCTATTCACAATTAATTTTATTTTTAGTTTCATAGGTAAATTATGATCTGTGTATGTGCCACGTCAAATGATGTTTGCATTTGTATATTATAATTATATAATATTAATCCTGAATATTTTCTGTACTAAAAAAACCATTTCATCAATTTTATTGAATATTAATCAATTATGCAATTACCATATTTTTTAAAATTTATATATTCAGAAACCTTCACAATTTTGCACACTAAAATTTTATCTATCATAGATATCCATAATCAATTATATTTAATATTGAAAATTTACAATTAAAAATTTACGTGCTATTATAGATATACAATTTTAAAGTTACATAATGCTTCTGTTTTCGCCATACATACAATCTTGCATACAATAGATTAAATTTATATTCACATACTCCATATTGGAAAATCAATTTTAACCACTTTCTGAATGTTAATTCCCTCATTTAAATTCTAACGCTTTTCATATTTACTGATTCTCGTTCACTTTATATACACATATTGTTTACGTAAAATTAATAACTTTGGTCCATTATGTGTGTACTTAGCACATATGCATTGATTTAGTAAAAACCAATTACACGTTCGTATTTAAATGACCGCTTTTGATCCTAAAATAGTTAATTAAGTTTCTGTATAAATTGTTGGTTGCATGAAATAATTTATTAAGGCATATATTGCTAAATCTGTCAGAACAATTGGTTACTGCACACAACTCTAGATACATTAAACAATCACATTAGATATGGTAATAAATATTGCTCAAACTCATTCAATTATATAACTAGGGCTATTATAACGTTTTTTTATCGCCATCTCTTCGGAGGCCTTCCTGTAGGTCGTTCATTGCATATATAATCAATTCCAGTAGATTTAATTTTCAGTATAATTTTGTTCAAAATCATATTGAATAATGTTAGGCTCAAACTATTATCCTAACGGATTCCAAAATACCGTTATGTCTCCAGATTGTGTATGTTTATGCTATTCACATTTTAAAAAAAAACACAGTTAGATTGAGTTGTAGTACTAGAAAGACATAGCTTTATAAATTTGATCTAAAAATAAGTGATATCCGGATGAACATGAAAAATAAAAAGATGTGTCTGGTATAGAAATAGATGCGAGAAACTACAATATACATATGATCGAATTGTAAATAAAAGTATTCTCGTATATACGTTCACGTACCCATGTAATAATTTTACATTTCAAATTCATTTATAATCTAGTACAATTTTAGTGAAACACTTGCCAATTCATCATAATTAAATATAATTAAATTGTACATAATTTATTTTGCTGACAAGTTAATTACATCGCAATATAAAATACTTAATTTTTGTTTATTTATTAGACTATATTAATCCTACATGAAAATTGTCATATAGATAACATGCAAATGAAGATAATATTAATATGTCAACTGGAAACCTCACATGAATGGGTTGAAATATTAATCTGGGTTTGAATGTCAAGTGCGGTATTTTAATATACACGTAGGTTGTTTACATTTAGAGCTAAAATACCAAATAAATTATTATGATTTTCACAGGTAGTTCATTTTCATCTAGTTAAAAACAGAAAATCTATTTAAATTTAGAAATTTATAATATATAAAAAATAAATTAAAAATAGGTTAAGGGTTTTATTTAAATGAACACGGGATGAAGACATTAAATTTAGACATTTATAATATATTAAAAATAAATTAAAAATAGGTGAAGGGTTTATTAAAAAAAACACGGGTTAAAGACATACATAGTAGTCGAGAAGTAGAAGAATAGATATTCACGAATGCATCCTCTTTTAATTTCACATAGTCATTGATACTAAAAGCAATTGTCAAAAAAAAGAAAAACAGCAAAAAACAAATCTCAAAACTTGTCTTACTACTATTTCAGTGTTCTTCTTGGTGGGATCCCGAAAATATTTCAATTGTCAGTATGCCAAAAAATGCAACATACTGTTACAAAAACGGCTAAGATAGATATTCTAATTCTTTCTTTCTGACTATACCTTATTAATAGCCTTGGCCGAGCGGTTAACGAAAAGGCTATGCTTTATCATGTAATCTGTATTGAGACATTCTGGTAATTTCTCAATAGTTAAATACATTAATTACTATACAATTCTCGATCATTTGTAGGGTTTTTCCTAGATTTTTATTCATTATTTGCGAAGTTTTATGCTTGTTGGATATTGATAATAGATGGCGTGCAGTTAGTTGTGTAACAATATATATGTGATATGCTTTCTTAAACCGTTATGAAAAAGCTTATAAGCTTATAATTTAACTATAGCAAATATAGGTTTTTATTGTTTATTCAAAAATTAAACATAAGACTCCTATAAAACGTAACAATTTAATTAATTTAATTTAATAAATTTATTATGAATTTTATGATGATGATATGTTTCTTTATATGTACTAAGCATTTTTACATTTTCTGTGATTTAGAGCCATATTTAGGAGTAAAAAATAAATATATTTGTAGGTTCTAGCAGTATACAAAAAATAGGTTCTATGATTGGTGACAATATGTTTTTTTAATTATATAATTTTCATTATTCATTCATAATGTTTAATTTACTTTACTGCTTTAAACCTGAAGTAAATATTACTATATCTTCTTTTTATTTCTATTATAACCACTTATTTCTTTAGCAAATATTTGCATACTTGAAGAGGCATCAACTATTCATACTCTACATGATGATGGTATTATGCATATGGTTTTTATATTTTTCTCCTCATTGTTGATCTCAAAATAAGTTCCACAAAAGAAGCCCACATACTAAATAAAAATTCTCTCCAGCAGAATATGGTCAATAATTGAATAAACAGGCGCATACAACATTATACATACGTTTCAATGGAACCCTCTGTATATTTCATATTTTCAACTTGTATTTAGTAGTCCGCGAACTATTCTACTGTGTTGTACGTTGTTTCAAAAGTATATTTATTTGTACCATTTTCATTAGCCCATATAGTTTTTTATTTCAGTTATTCCTTTCAATCGTTCACAGCAAGGACAACGAAAAAAATACAAAAAAATAAAATTGACTACAAAAAAGGATTGTGGGTGATTATTTAACATTGTGGTTTTTAGTTTTATAGTGAATTATATAATTTTTAGTGTGAAAAATAAATTATTTTTAATGGTTTTCATATGTGATTAATTAAAATAATTACAGTAAAATTACTAATTATACAAATTACTCGTAGTTTCTAATAATTAATACGTTTTTAAATTTTTGAGACTAAAAAAAAGAAAGTATTTAACAATTTCGTTATTTTTTTTCTTTTGATTTGAAAACAAAATTATTTCCATAAAAAATGAATTCATTAATAATAACATTATTTATTTTTGAATTAATTTTAAGTTTATCATTAGCTGGTACCCTTCTGGATAAAATCAAAGATGATTCTGAATTATCACAGGTAATTTTTAAGATAAATTTGAATAGTACAATGTTTGGAACGTGTCCTTCAATATTGAATAGTATTTGGAAATGTTAAAAAGTAAAGCATTACTTTAAAAGGTGTTGTCCATAGGGTTGTTAAATTCTTCTTTTAATAAATAGTGTATACCATGTAATTACTAATAACTACAGTATAGTTAGTGTATTTTTATTGTATGCATTAATTAGTCTATAAACTACGAGTACTCATATATACAATTGACATACTTAACATATAATTTTTTTTATCCATTTCAACATTAATAAGTTAAGATGCAATAAGCGTAATGAATGCAGCTGTTATTAATTAAACAATTGTTGTATTGCTTTTTTTTTAACTAAGTGATATTTTGTTGAATTATCGAAGTGGAAATGAATTATTTTCAAAATTATATACAAGTACTCGTATATGTATGAAGTTCTTTCTATCTTATGTCCATATTTTTCTTCAAAATTTATACATTTTGTTTATGTAGCGTGAATAAGGGAATTTTTTTGGCTTATGGACATACAAATATTACAGAATATAGAACAAAATTAATATTTTAAATAGAAATAAAAAATGTTATCAAGACAAACATAAAATTTTTCAAATGACTATTATTGGAGTTGACAATGACATATTTTATTTTAAATAAATTGATTGATGTATGAAATTCGACGAGTACATATACACTAAATAGTTTAATGAACCGACCGATATTTATGAATGAATAATTTTATTTTGTCATCGTTTAATATAAGAATGAAATAAATTGCTAAAAATATTATTAACAGTAAATATATTAGAAATGTTATTGTGAATTCACATAATATTATGAATTGTCACGCAATTGCGATTTATTGTTATTTTGAATTTAACCTAGTCTAACATGGGATATAACTTATTCATACAGATCATGTTTATCGCAACCTTTATGTCTCAAGGATGCCTAGTACAGCACTACGATGTTAATTTAATTTTTTATCCGATTATACATTTGAATATTTCAGTGTACATAAAATCGCAGCTACATAATTTGTTGTTGAAGTCGACGCAAACGTTAAACATTCACTGCCAACTATTTAATTTAAATGGTGGCGAATGGAGTACTGACTAACATTTTTAGATTATTCAAAATAAAATTTCCGTCCCCGTACATCAGGAGTGTTTACGAAAAATTGACTTTGTGCTTTGTGCTTGACCATAGTACTTATCAACGACTTTGCGAAAAAATTGGTCCAATACATAACCTCAATTTTTTTTCAATATAATTTCGTTTTTTTATAGAATATGTTTTAAAATACGAATAATTATTAAATTATAATATTTTATTCGTATTATATATTCATAATAATATATAATATTTATTACATGAAAATAAAATTTAATGCTCTCAAATTAACGTCGAGAAAGTCCAAGCAGATGTGGACTTAACTGACTTTGAGATAAATCATATGAATAATAACATATTGATTTGAGTGCACTGACCAAACTGATACAGTAAATAACAAAATATGGCGCTGGAAGTTGAGTTTCATTTGAATTTTGCGACTTTAAAGCACATAGCCAAGTACAAAGTCGAGTTTTCGTTAACACACCAGATATTCAACTGGCGTTTTTTAATTGGAATTTGATGTTGTATATACGTATATAGAAAACGATAAATTAGCATATTAATGCCGTAATTTGCTCTCTGTTCCCTTAAGAACAATAAAATGTAAACACATATTAATTTTAAATTAATTCAAGCACTTTAATAAAATAATCGAAGAATTTTTTAAATCTGAAAAGTTTAGCGAAAATGACTTCACCGATTAAAAAATCTGAGATAAAAGTTTTTATTTCATATTTACTTTCATTACAATTTGACCTCTAGTTATATATAATCTTATTTTCGAAGACCTGTGATTATGCAAATTTGAAAATATATTTGTTTTAAATTCATTTAACAGTAATCATTAAATATGTATATAAATTGACAATTTCTCGATTACTTATAATTTCTTCACTGATATCTAAATATTGAATGATTTTTTAGTAAATATAAATAACAAATAGAGACATAGAACAGATACACAATTTAATTAAAAGTAAACAAATTGCATTATTTAATCAATACATAGAGAATTTATGTGTGTGAATAAATTAAAATTTTAGTTTTGTTTGTGAAATTTGAGATTAAACCTTATAACTAATTTGATGAAATCTATAATTCACCAACGAGATAAACAATAATAATTTATATTAATTTTAAATTATTAAATTTATCATCAGAAGGTTTTAATAAATAATATAATTATATATAACATGCATCCAATTAATGAAAATTCTAAATGAAAATTTCATCTGCGGTTTTATATATTTACATACAATTTATTGTATGTCAATATGATTTTCATCTAATGCCATATGTTATAATAAAATGTATATAATACAGAAAATTACGAACATTTGGTAACTTAATTCTCAAATTATGTAAAAGATATCTTGTTCGGTTTCACCATCTTGACCTAGTATACGTTGCATATGCACAAGTGTTATCAAACGACAAAATAAATTATTTTCCAATGTACTGTGAAATTGTATTTTAATTCACGATCATATGTCATAATTGACACATATAGTGATCCTGTTACCAGTTGATTCAAGCAGATTCGTAAATATGAGTTGATTAACGTCTATTGAAGTTCATTGGTATGTGAACACTTTCATTAGAGCATAATTGCATAATTTATTCATAAATATAACTTATTAGTGTATCTGTGAACATCGCGGTTTTCTGCAAAAAAATTGCTGAAGTGAAAATTTAAAGTATTTAAAAATGATAATTAGATTGTTATTTGCCAAAATATTCTCAACAATTTAATACTGAACAAATTAATTATTTTAATTTTTGATATTCCCAAATTTATTTTTGATCGTTAATGATCTTATTACTTCAATTTCGATTCATAGCTATATGCTTATAATTTTTTATACATCAGAGATTATGATTAAAACAATTCAACAAGATCATCAGAGAGGTCATGATTGAATCACTG